>OU744449.1:25837731-25960027 GCA_916610825.1 Haliclystus octoradiatus | reverse complement strand
GATCCCTTTGAAGGGGTGACTTGTACTACAGCGATTCAGGAAAATAAATCATCGCTATGTGAATACAGTGTAACCCGCTTATGTGCAATTCGGATAAGTGAAATTCCCGCTTATCTGCAACCTGGATTTGAAACCCGTTATACAATTTTCCGGTCAAGTCCCTGGTAAACGATTTCGGATAACTGCAAATTCGGATAACTGCAAATTCGGATACCTGCAATTAAAACTGTTGGCAATTTTGACTTGCACTTAAGCGGGTATACACTGTATAGTCACATCTGTAGCATTTGCAATGTGCATTAATTGACAATGCCATCACTATTTTTGAGCGCATTTTAAGCATTCAAAATAAAATACTAATTTACATTTCTGGATGTTTTTCTTACTAATATTAAAATATTATGAAATCACGTCAAAAATAAAATGTGAACGTGTTCGTACTTGAGTGGGTATAGATATTGCCGTAACCAACTCATTCATTTGTATAACAAATGGTTCCAGGTTGTATTATTATGCACTTACTTTCAAGTAAGCTTGAGCGAAACACCTGTCTGGACATGTCTGAACACTATCGATAAATTGATAGTTATAATAGAAACCTTCCAGATGCTGATGCAGCCGACGAATCGTTAAAGTTAAATACGTCTTTATTTTCATAATGAAACAACATATGTCATTTCTGAAATCAAAATTGGCTTTTTTCTGTCTTCTGATATGCTTAAGGACAAGCACAGGACAATCATCATTGGTGACAGGCGGTGAATATCTTGAGGCAAAAGAAGAAAAATTTTACACAGCGAAACCATTTGAAACACATTCCAATATAACGCTTGCAAAATGTTCAATGTTATTAACTGCAAATGCTAATGCTCGGTCAATGAATACTGTGGGTTCTAATCAAAAGGATATGACTTGTCAATTGTTTGAAACAAAGGCAAAGAAAGATCTTCATGAGGAAGGGATGTTGATTGCCAAACATGATTCGACATACTATGAAAAGATTGAAGGTAAGTCATTTTATAATATATTGCACATGTATAGGGTCTATTTCCATATTTTATGAAACGGGGACGTCCAACTTTTAAAGGGTACCAGTTCGAAACGCTGAAAAAAAAATTAGTATGTGTCCATTTTGAAATAAACTAAGGACATTGCATTTAATTTTTGATGCCGATTATATTTGAAATAGCAGATTGCGTTCCAGATCAAAAATTATTGCCTAAATTCCTGTCAATTTTACATTTATCTATTCTATTCTGAGATTCCTCGGTATTGTTAGTTCACGTGGGGTTTAAAATAAAATGTTCCGTACATTTCCAAGACTTTGCATTTAATTTTCTTGTATTCTACTGTATTTTGGATAGTAAACCTGTGCTTTTTCATGTCATTCAATAAAAAAAAATAATAATAATAAAGATACTAATATTGATAACGAAATTAAAATTAATTCGACTTAACATTTTCTGTGAGTTTTTTGATCAATAAATATTCAGAATTATCCCCACTTTTCTTAAAACATTCAAAACCCCTCAAAATTAGATTGATGTACTTTAATGTTATATACTACCTTATCTCTAATTTGTAGATTACTTGAAGGCACATACTGCATCTCAAATTGTTGTTGGTGCCAATGATGACAAACCAGGAACATTCATCTTTCAACAGCCAACTGGATTTTACAAGATCAAGTTGAATTATTTGAGCGGTTGGTTTGTTTGCAATCCTGCTGAGCCTGTTAAAATGCGATTTGGATGCTACGCTTGGAATAACCCATATCCAAATGACATTCTGCTGGTAGAAGGATTTCGAGGTAACAAAGTTGTTTCCCGTTTGCAATTTAACGAGTTCGAAGGGAATGGTATTTCCACACCATTCTTATCTACATCTGACAGTTTTCATTTAGTGCAAGGCTCAACGTATTCATTTTGGTACTACAATGATTTTGTTGATAGATCATTGAACAGTTATGGACAAACATCATTTGAAATGTTGGTAAAGTTGATGCATTAGTTTATTAAATAAATTAAGGGACTAAAAGCGATAAAAAGTTGGTCATTGTCAACGCTTTACTAAGGAGGGAAATTGCATACTATTTCGATATGGGGAGATTAAATTTATTATTACACACAAATTCAAATTGATGCACTCCAATTGCAACATTTTTACAAAGAGCTCAATCTTAAACACGATAAAGTTTCTATTACTATCACAATTTCACAACTTTATAACTATATAATTATATATACTTGTATTGTATTATAACAAACACGTCAGCATTTAAAATAAAACTTGTGAATATCATTTAGATCAAAATACTTGTATTGACATGATTGATGAACAATTGAATATATATCTATTAAAGTGAAAGTATGCGTATGTGATCCAATTTCCCATTTTCAGATCCGAGTTTTCTCAATCGGTTTTTAAGCAAGATATTGAGTTATAAGTCATTTGAATCACTGTTTCTATGTCATTGTTCGGACGGACTACGGTCTACGGATGGATCAAAAGTATGTTGATCTTCAATATAACAATAATTTCTTCCTAAAAATTGAAATCTATACTAATCAGAAACGATGTCTACAAGATCCGCAATCAAAACGTCGGGACGAAAATCGTGCAGTTGTGTTTCATAATGAAAGAGATTATCGCATTCGTCTACAGAGTGGTAAAGTCAAATGGCGCGATCGAAAATTTCTTATTCATACTCCATTTGCCGATAATGAAGACGACCAGATGATAATAATACCGCCGTAGACAAAGCGATTATTCCGCATCGCAGTCATCGTATAATGCGTTCCCTCCGAATTATTACGGATTTAACGATTAATGTCTGAATGTATCAATTTGTCTGCGCATGCGTTTTATATGATTATGACGTATGTATGTCGCAGTAGTTAATTCAGACTCTTCGGAGTAGTGCGAGAGTTAACGAATGAAGTTGTGTTTATATGCTATAGGCCTACTGATTGTATCAAAGGTTAAATCCTATATGTTGACAATAAATTGTTTTCTCTTCACATTTTAGTAAAATACTAATATAAATGTCTGGCTGTTTTTCTTACTACAGTATTTATAATATATGAAATCAGGTCCAAAATAAAATATAAGCGTGTTCGTACTTGAGTGGGTATATATATTCCCGTATTGTCAACCAACTCATTCGTATAACAAATGATTTCAGGTTGTATATTATTATGAAATTGTTGTCAAGGAAGAATGGTATTTAAACACCTGTCTTGACATGTCTGAACACTATCGATAAATTGATAGCTATAATAGAAACCTTCCAGATGCTGATGCAGTCAACGAATCGTTAAAGTTAAATACGTCTTTATTTTCATAATGAAACAACAGATATCATTTCTGAAATCAAAATTGGCTTTTTTCTGTCTTCTGATATGCTTAAGGACAAGCACAGGACAATCATCATTGGTGACAGGCGGTGAATATCTTGAAGCAAAAGATGGAGAATTTTACACAGCCAAACCATTTAAAACACATTACAATATAACGCTTGCAAAATGTTCAATGTTATTAACTGCAAATGCTAATGCTCAGTCAATGAATATTGTGGGTTCTAATCAAAAGGATATGACTTGTCAATTGTTTGAAACGAAGGCAAAGAAAGATCTTCATGAGGAAGGGATGTTGATTGCCAAACATGATTCGACATACTATGAAAAGATTGAAAGTAAGTCATTTTATAATATATTGCACATGTATAGGGTCTATTTCCATATTTTATGATACGGGGACGTCCAACTTTTAAAGGGTACCAGTTCGAAGCGCTGAAAAAAAAATTTAGTAATTGTCCATTTTGAAATAAACTAAGGACATTGCATTTAATTTTTGATGCCGATTATATTTGAAATAGCAGATTGCGTTCCAAATCAAAAATTATTGCCTAAATTGCTGTCAATTTTACATTTATCTATTCTATTCTGAGATTCCTCGGTATTGTTAGTTCACGTGGGGTTTAAAATAAAATGTTCCATACATTTCCAAGACTTTGCATGTGATTTTCTTGTATTCTACTGTATATTGGATAGTAAACCTGTGCTTTTTCATGTCATTCAATAAAATAAAAAAATAATAATAAAGATACTAATATTGATAACGAAATTAAAAATAATTCGACTTAACATTTGCTGTGAGTTTTTTGATCAATAAATATTCAGAATTATCCCCACTTTTCTTAAAACATTCAAAACCCCTCAAAATTAGATTGATGTACTTTAATGTTATATACTACCTTATCTCTAATTTGTAGATTACTTGAAGGCACATACTGCATCTCAAATTGTTGTTGGTGCCATTGATGATAAGCCAGGAACATTCATCTTCCATTTGCCCACTGGATTTTACAAGATCAAATTGAATTATTTGAGCGGTTGGTTCGTTTGCCATCCTGCTCAACCTGTTAAAGTGCGATTTGGATGCTTTGTTGATGGCATTGCATACGCGAATGACATTCTTCTGGTTAAAGGTTTTCGAGGAGATAAAGTTGTCATGCAATGGGAATTTGACGAGTACGAAGGAGATGGTATTTTCACACCATTCGTATCTACATCTGGCAGTTTTCATTTGGTGCAAGGTTCAACTTACTCATTTTGGTACTTTAGTGACTTTCAGGATAGATCATTGAACAGTTATGGACAAACATCATTCGAAATGTTCGTGAAGATGATACATTAGTTCATAAAATAAATTAAGGGACTGAAAGCGATAAAAAGTTGGTAATTGTCTACGCTTATAATAAAATTATAACAAACACAGCATTTAAAATAAAACTTGTGGATATCATTTAGATCAAAATACTTGTATTGACATGATTGATGAACAATTGAATAATATATATCTATTAAAATGAAAGTATGCGTGTGTTGTCCGATGTTCCGATTTCAGTTCCGAGTTTTCTCAGTGGGATTTTGAGTAAGATATTGAGTTATAAATCATTCAAATCACTGTTTCTATGTCATGGTTCGGACGGAGTTTGTTTCTTATTCTCTTTTTGTTTCGCATAATGAACGAAAAAATGTTTCAGCTCTATTAATTTCATGAATTTAATTTTCTATCAAATTTCTCAGGTTGTCAAATTCCAAGATAATAATAATTTTTTTCAATCGGGTTTTAAGTAAGATATTGCTGAGTTATAAATGATTCAAATCGCTGTTTCTATATGTCACGGTTCGGACGGACTACGGATAGATAGAATGTTGATTTTCAATATAACTACAATTCTTTTAAAAATAGAAATCTATACCAATCAGAAGCGATGTCTACAAGATCCATAATCTACACGTTGGAACGAAAATGTTGTAGTTGCATCTTGTAATGAAAGAGATTATCGCATTCGTCTACCAAGTGGTAAACTCACACAGATGAAATATTATACCGCCGTAGACAAAGCTATCATTGCGCGTCAATGTCATGGTAATGCGTCGCCTCCGAATTATTACGGATTTAATGATTAATGTCTGAAAATGCGATATAATTGAGTATTAAGCAATTAATTATATCAAATATATATTCGATACGAAAACGTAAGCAATTACAATTATGATTAATTTTTACATAAGTTTGTTATTAAAGTTAATCTCCTAAATAGTAATTGATAATTTATGGTTGATTAACTTAAAGGGAGATGTTACGTATCTATCTTTCTGCGCATGCGGGGTATATGATTATGACGTATGTATGTCGCAGCAGTTAATTCAGACTCTTCGGAGTAGTGCGAGAGTTAACGAATGAAGTTGTGTTTATATGCTATAGGCCTACTGATTGTATCAAAGGTTAAATCCTATGTTGAGAATAAATTGTTTTCTCTTCACATTTTAGTAAAATACTAATATAGATGTCTGGCTGTTTTTCTTACTACAGTATTTATAATATATGAAATCAGGTCCAAAATAAAATATAAGCGTGTTCGTACTTGAGTGGGTATATATATTCCTGTATTGTCAACCAACTCATTCGTATAACAAATGATTTCAGGTTGTATATTATTATGAAATTGTTGTCAAGGAAGAATGGTAGTTGAACACCTGTCTTGACATGTCTGAACACTATCGATAAATTGATAGTTATAATAGAAACTTCCAGATGCTGATGCAGTCGACGAATCGTTAGAGTTGATGTTGAATACGTCTTTATTTTCATAATGAAACAACAGATATCATTTCTGAAATCAAAATTGGCTTTTTTCTGTCTTCTGATATGCTTAAGGACAAGCACAGGACAATCATCATTGGTGACAGGCGGTGATTATCTTGAAGCAAAAGAAGGAGAATTTTACACAGCCAAACCATTTAAAACACATTCCAATACAACGCTTGCAAAATGTTCAATGTTATTAACTGCAAATGCTAATGCTCAGTCAATGAATATTGTGGGTTCTAATCAAAAGGATATGACTTGTCAATTGTTTGAAACGAAGGCAAAGAAAGATCTTCATGAAGAAGGAATGTTGATTGCCAAACATGATTCGACATACTATGAAAAGATTGAAAGTAAGTCATTTTATAATATATTGCACATGTATAGGGTCTAATTCCATATTTTATGATACGGGACGTCCAACTTTTAAAGGGTACCAGTTCGAAACGCTGAACAAAAAATTTAGTATGTGTCCATTTCGAAATAAACTAAGGACATTGCATTTAATTTTTGATGCCGATTATATTTGAAATAGCAGATTGCGTTCCAGATCACAAATTATTGCCTAAATTCCTGTTAATTCTACATATATCTATTCTATTCTGAGATTCCTCGGTATTGTTAGTTCACGTGGGGTTTAAAATAAAATGTTCCATACATTTCCAAGACTTTGCATTTAATTTTCTTGTATTCTACTGTATTTTGGATAGTAAACCTGTGCTTTTTCATGTCATTCAATAAAAAAAAAAAAATAATAATAAAGATACTATATTGATAACGAAATTAAAATTAATTCGACTTAACATTTTCTGTGAGTTTTTTGATCAATAAATATTCAGAATTATCCCCACTTTTCTTAAAACATTCAAAACCCCTCAAAATTAGATTGATGTACTTTAATGTTATATACTACCTTATCTCTAATTTGTAGATTACTTGAAGGCACATACTGCATCTCAAATTGTTGTTGGTGCCAATGATGACAAACCAGGAACATTCATCTTTCAACAGCCAACTGGATTTTACAAGATCAAGTTGAATTATTTGAGCGGTTGGTTTGTTTGCAATCCTGCTGAGCCTGTTAAAATGCGATTTGGATGCTACGCTTGGAATAAACCACACGCGCATGAAATTATTCTGTTGGAAGGCTTTCGTGGAGATATTGTTGTGCCGCATTGGAAATTTAATGAGTACGAAGGAGATGGTATTTCCACACCATTCTTATCTACATCTGACAGTTGTCATTTGGTGCAAGGCTCAACTTACTCATTTTGGTACTTGAGTGACTTTTATGATAGAACTGAATGGAACAGTTATGGACAAACATCATTCGAAATGTTCGTGAAGATGATACATTAGTTCATAAAATAAATTAAGGGACTGAAAGCGATAAAAAGTTGGTAATTGTCTACGCTTATAACAAAATCATAACAAACACAGCATTTAAAATAAAACTTGTGGATATCATTTAGATCAAAATACTTGTACATGATTGATGAACAATTGAATATATATCTATTAAAATGAAAGTATGCGTGTGTGTCCGATGTTCCGATTTCAGTTCCGAGTTTTCTCAGTGGGATTTGAGTAAGATATTGAGTTATAAATCATTCAAATCACTGTTTCTATGTCATGGTTCGGACGGATTTTTTTTTTCTCTTTTTGTTTCGCATAATCAACGAAAAAATGTTTCAAATGTACTAATTTCATGAATTTAATTTTCTATCAAATTTCTAGGTTGTCAAATTCCAAGATAATAATAATTATAATTATCATAGTTTTATTTATTTTTATTGTACTATTTCCCAAAGTTTTAATCATTTATAATTTATAAGTTTTTTCAATCGGGTTTTAAGTAAGATATTGCTGAGTTATAAATGATTCAAATCGCTGTTTCTATATGTCACGGTTCGGACGGACTACGGATAGATAGATTGTTGATTTTCAATATAACTACAATTCTTTTAAAAATAGAAATCTATACCAATCAGAAGCGATGTCTACAAGATCCATAATCTACACGTTGGAACGAAAATGTTGTAGTTGCATCTTGTAATGAAAGAGATTATCGCATTCGTCTACCAAGTGGTAAACTCACACAGATGAAATATTATACCGCCGTAGACAAAGCTATCATTGCGCGTCAATGTCATGGTAATGCGTCGCCTCCGAATTATTACGGATTTAATGATTAATGTCTGAAAATGCGATATAATTGAGTATTAAGCAATTAATTATATCAAATATATATTCGATACGAAAACGTAAGCAATTACAATTATGATTAATTTTTACATAAGTTTGTTATTAAAGTTAATCTCCTAAATAGTAATTGATAATTTATGGTTGATTAACTTAAAGGGAGATGTTACGTATCTATCTTTCTGCGCATGCGGGGTATATGATTATGACGTATGTATGTCGCAGTAGTTAATTCAGACTCTTCGGAGTAGTGCGAGAGTTAACGAATGAAGTTGTGTTTATATGCTATAGGCCTACTGATTGTATCAAAGGTTAAATCCTATGTTGACAATAAATTGTTTTCTCTTCACATTTTAGTAAAATACTAATATAAATGTCTGGCTGTTTTTCTTACTACAGTATTTATAATATATGAAATCAGGTCCAAAATAAAATATAAGCGTGTTCGTACTTGAGTGGGTATATATATTCCCGTATTGTCAACCAACTCATTCGTATAACAAATGATTTCAGGTTGTATATTATTATGAAATTGTTGTCAAGGAAGAATGGTATTTAAACACCTGTCTTGACATGTCTGAACACTATCGATAAATTGATAGCTATAATAGAAACCTTCCAGATGCTGATGCAGTCAACGAATCGTTAAAGTTAAATACGTCTTTATTTTCATAATGAAACAACATATGTCATTTCTGAAATCAAAATTGGCTTTTTTCTGTCTTCTGATATGCTTAAGGACAAGCACAGGACAATCATCATTGGTGACAGGCGGTGAATATCTTGAAGCAAAAGAAGGAGAATTTTACACAGCCAAACCATTTAAAACACATTCCAATACAACGCTTGCAAAATGTTCAATGTTATTAACTGCAAATGCTAATGCTCAGTCAATGAATATTGTGGGTTCTAATCAAAAGGATATGACTTGTCAATTGTTTGAAACGAAGGCAAAGAAAGATCTTCACGAGGAAGGGATGTTGATTGCCAAACATGATTCGACATACTATGAAAAGATTGAAAGTAAGTCATTTTATAATACTCTACTGAACATAATTTATAGAGTCAAGTTCCATATTTTATGATATGGGGACGTCCAACTTTTAAAGGGTATCAGTTCGAAGCGCTGAGAAAAAATTTAACGTACCATTAAAATGTATTCTTTGCCATGAAAAATTTTACATTTTGATTTTTGGTCAATTGTTGACCTTTGCCTCATTTATTTTTTATATTTTGCTAAATATATTGTTTCTGATGAGTTTAGGGTAGTATGTGTCCATTTTGAAATAAACTAAGGACATTGTATTTAATTTTTGATGCCGATTATATTTGAAATAGCAGATTGCGTTCCAAATCAAAAATTATTGCCTAACTTGCTGTCAATTTTACATTTATCTATTCTATTCTGAGATTCCTCGGTATTGTTAGTTCACGTGGGGTTTAAAATAAAATGTTCCATACATTTCCAAGACTTTGCATTTAATTTTCTTGTATTCTACTGTATATTGGATAGTAAACCTGTGCTTTTTCATGTCATTCAATAAAATAAAAAAATAATAATAAAGATACTAATATTGATAACGAAAATAAAAATAATTCGACTTAACATTTGCTGTGAGTTTTTTGATCAATAAATATTCAGAATTATCCCCACTTTTCTTAAAACATTCAAAACCCCTCAAAATTAGATTGATGTACTTTAATGTTATATACTACCTTATCTCTAATTTGTAGATTACTTGAAGGCACATACTGCATCTCAAATTGTTGTTGGTGCCATTGATGATAAGCCAGGAACATTCATCTTCCATTTGCCCACTGGATTTTACAAGATCAAATTGAATTATTTGAGCGGTTGGTTCGTTTGCCATCCTGCTCAACCTGTTAAAGTGCGATTTGGATGCTTTGTTGATGGCATTTCATACGCGAATGACATTCTTCTGGTTAAAGGTTTTCGAGGAGATAAAGTTGTCATGCAATGGGAATTTGACGAGTACGAAGGAGATGGTATTTTCACACCATTCGTATCTACATCTGGCAGTTTTCATTTGGTGCAAGGTTCAACTTACTCATTTTGGTACTTTAGTGACTTTCAGGATAGATCATTGAACAGTTATGGACAAACATCATTCGAAATGTTCGTGAAGATGATACATTAGTTCATAAAATAAATTAAGGGACTGAAAGCGATAAAAAGTTGGTAATTGTCTACGCTTATAATAAAATTATAACAAACACAGCATTTAAAATAAAACTTGTGGATATCATTTAGATCAAAATACTTGTATTGACATGATTGATGAACAATTGCATATATATATCTATTAAAGTGAAAGTATGCGTGTGTGATCCAGTTTTTCGTTTTCAGTTCCGAGTTTTCTCATGGGATTTTGAGTAAGATATTGAGTTATAAATCATTCAAATCACTGTTTCTATGTCATGGTTCGGACGGATTTTGTTTTTTATTCTCTTTTTGTTTCGCATAATCAACGAAAAAATGTTTCAGCTCTATTAATTTCATGAATTTAATTTTCTATCAAATTTCTCAGGTTGTCAAATTCCAAGATAATAATAATTTTTTTCAATCGGGTTTTATGTAAGATATTGCTGAGTTATAAATGATTCAAATCGCTGTTTCTATATGTCACGGTTCGGACGGATTACGGATAGATCGAACGTATGTTGATTTTCAATATAATTACAATTCTTTTAAAAAATTGAAATCTATACTAATCAGAAGCGATGTCTACAAGATCCATAATCTACACGTTGGAAGGAAAATGTTGTAGTTGCATCTCGTAATGAAAGAGATTATCGCATTCGTCTACCAAGTGGTAAAGTCACACACATGATAACATTATATACCGCCGTAGACAAAGCTATCATTCCGCGTCAATGTCATCGTAATGCGTCGCCTCCGAATTATTACGGATTTAATGATTAATGTCTGAAAATGCGATATAATTGAGTATTAAGCAATTAATTATATCAAATATATATTCGATACGAAAACGTAAGCAATTACAATTATGATTAATTTTTACATAAGTTTGTTATTAAAGTTAATCTCCTAAATAGTAATTGATAATTTATGGTTGATTAACTTAAAGGGAGATGTTACGTATCTATCTTTCTGCGCATGCGGGGTATATGATTATGACGTATGTATGTCGCAGCAGTTAATTCAGACTCTTCAGAGTAATGCGAGAGTTAACGAATGAAGTTGTGAATATGCTATACTGATTGTATCAAAAGTTAAATCATTGAATGTTAAATGTTGAGAATAAATTATTTTCTCTTTATGCTTTGACCATGTTTATTGCCAGTGTCTCACTGCCTAGGCAAGCAGCATGTAAGAATCTTCTCAAAATCACAAGATGGTTATGTAAAAGAGCCCGGATAGAATATAATTCGTACGAACACCGTCTAATCATATTAAACTTAGAATCGTTAGAGTATCGTCGTCTTTATTTTGATCTTTGCATGTGCTACAAACTATTGAACAATCTTGTCGACATGCCATTTGAAACATTTTTTATTATTGATAACAACCCTTACAACACCCGCGGACACTCTAAAAAGCTTAAACATTTAACACCAAACCCATTGTACCAATTTAAACGTAATTTTTTTTCATTTCGTGTTGTAAATATGTGGAATGTATTACCAGAAAATGTTGTAAATTCAAATGTCTCTAAATCTATTTAAATGTCGTTTAAAAGAGGTAGATCTAAGCAAATTTTGTAAATGTTTTAAAAAAGGTTTTATGTAGGTGCTTTTCGAAGCCATTATTAGCCTAATTTCATAACTACATATGAATTGAAATGAAGTAAAAAAAAAAAAAAAAAAATTATTTTGGAGAATTGGAAAGAGTTTAGAAAGGTTTTTTTAACAGCCAAGCGCGGAATGAGCATAATAAAATGCAGAAACATGCGAGGCAAAATTTGTCAAATCTTGAAACTATTTGTTCAAACAAAGTTTTGTTTATTTATAATTTAGCAAAGGCATTTCCAGGGGTGAAACAGGTGCAAACAAGCGCACCCGTTAGATTTTAGTTCTTTAATTGTACCTTGCTGTCTTGGTGAAGTGGTAAGGGATTTGGACCTCGGTCTGCCAGGGCCTTGGGCTCAATTGCTGGCAGAGACACTATTGGTTGGCCTCAGGAAGAGCATCCTGCTATAGAATGCCCATGCGCTCCAAAAAATGCTAATCAGTAGACCAACCCAGAGGACCAACCACGTCGGTGATAAAAAGCTTCAGGCTGACCCGGTTTGGTAGATAAATGACAAATACGAAAAAACCTTATTTCATAAAATCAAATTTGACATTATTTTCAATAAAAAGAAGGTGGTAATAATTATAGACTATCGTTAGCTACTATTTATAAACTTGATTTAGAAATTTATTATCAACACCAATAACTATTTCATGATACTAACATAAGTATATATCTATATTTTCAAACTGAACTTCTCAGTTTTGGCAAGCTAAATTTAGTCTGAAATTTTTAATATTTATAAAAATAATAAAATTTATGTTTATCTAATAACAGATAATAGGCTATATCTAGGGCTCTATGACTTCATGTGACAGAGCGGTAGATAATAATAATAAATATTATTATAATAATGATCAAATTATATATCTTTTGAAGAAGGAGTGATTGCTGTGCTACAGCCTTGTATCAATGACAGTGATAATGTATGTATATAGGTTTAATTATGCACTGTTGTAATATATATATGTATTATGTATGTAATTATGTAATTATGTAATTATAGGCCTATAATTGGTATTATATTATGCTCTGTTTTAACAAACGTTGAGCATTTTCACATATATGTGTTTTACCTTATATTACATTATACATTATTATAGCTTCACTTTTATGGATAGTTTGAGATTTGTGTTTTGTATGATTAACTAACCGGTGTTGTCTTTGAGTCATTCTATCTGAGTGATTGTTATACTACTGAATTGATGTTATAGTATATTACTATATGGTGTTATTGGTTAACCAAACAATACAACAGCTATTTAATATTTATATTATTTTGGCAAAGTAAAGTAATGTAGACGGTGTTGCCCTACCAAAGAAGCCCGTACCACTCCTCTATTTCTAGAGGGCTTTTTTCCCTAAGAGCAATGATTTTAAACGCTCTTTGATGATCTCAGCCGCGATACTGCATATCAATTTCAACAGATTTCATGGCAGATAGGTCTCGATTGTCAATGCGCAACGATGCGCCGCAGCTACTCACAATGCAATTCCCTCTGGACCATTCCACCCCCCATCCTCAGATGGTACTCATTTGATGTTTCAGATAAAGTCAAGGCTGAGTTGACCTTCAGGGATTTGAACCACAGTCTATCAGATATGATCCGGTCTGAAGTTTGGTTGCTCTGCCATCTGAGCTAATCCTCCCAATTATTTTGGTGAACTGCTTACTAACTCATCAATATCTTACCTGCAAACCAACATCAAGTAAATGTGTCGAACCATTATGGACTACAAAAATTAAAATATTAAATAATCACACAAGGATATAATGTTGTCACTCAATGTCAGGGCTTTTTACTTGCTTGACTTACTACACCTGCAGTGTCTACTAGATCTTACTAGATCTTACTAGATCTGCAGTGTCGCGGCTGAGATCTAAGGAGCGTTTAACATCATTGCTCTTAGCGAAAAGAACCACTCTTCTAGAAATAGATGAGTGGTACGGGTGCCTTCGGTAGGGCGACACCGTTCACACACACACACTTACTACACCGGACAGGGCCCGAGAAAATGTTTCACGTTCCAGAATCCTAAGTTTTTCATATAATTTTCTTAGAAATTTTGTCAAACAACATACAAAGGAAACGATAAATATCTTCATAAATGTTGGGATAAAGCTTCGGAATCTGAAGAGTTTTTTCATTCAAAGTCAGAATGTCTGTAGAAATCACTACTAAATTTGTTTTACAAAAGCTACAAACTTCTGATTTTTGGTCAAATCAACTCAGACTTCCAAGATCCTAGATTCCAGGATCCTGATCTTTCTTGTATATTTGTGTCAGTTACTGTAATCAGTAGAAAAACCCAATTCATAGACAGTTCATGAACAGCTCAAAACAACCTCATGGAATATGCATTAAAAATTCATTGACACGACATGGAGATCTATCTGTTAACTGCTCATGATGGCATTCAAAAAGCCAGTTTGAATCAACAATCGTTGTTTTTACTAGAAGAGAACATGTTTGAGAACTGTATTGGCATCTATGATTTATCTGAGTTTTATTTCCAAACCTACTTTCAATTTTTGAAGCTTATAATAAGTAATTTGTCTGTTTTTTTACTCATTTCATTTAAAAATTATAGTCAAATAATTCTATGAGTAGATATATATAATTGACTGACCTATCGGTATAACTTCTGTATCATTAACTGATATATCGTCAGTGGTTGATACATTATTTTCTTTGATGATGATTGGTAAATTATTTGATTGACATGAAAATTCAAACAATGTCACATATGTTCCATCTACAATAAGATATAAAATAATAAAATTCAATCAATTAGTAATAAAAAGGGAGTTTTTATTTAATGTTGAGGAACTCAAAAAGGCCCACTGTTGATTTACACCTGTGAAAATCTCCCTGCGAAAAAATTTCATGAGTTCATGAACGTTAAATTGGCCAAAATTTCATGAACTGTTCATGAACTTTCAGGCAATTTCACATTCATGAACCAATTCATGAACTGTTCATGAACTCATGTTATTTCCCAGGGGCAGTTCATGAACTGTTCATGAAAATTCAAAAGAGTTTATGAACAGTTAATGAAGAAATCCATCAAAATTGGGCAATTTACTGTTCATGAACTTTTTGTGAAAGTTACTTAAAGGGTCAAAACGGTCTGTTAAGGAAGTTAAATGGTGCATCAATTAAGCATATATTTCAAGCATGGCTTTGCCTCGTTTAGAATGTGTTTGGTCATGGTTTGTCGCAAAATGTTTTTAAACGATTCTTGAACACGAGCTTTACTTATAAGTATAGGCCTATAATTTATTTCTAATCATCTATAATTTCAATAACACAAATGCCACTGATGACTCCAGAGCTTCCCTTTACATCAGAAATCTGTTCATATGTTTTGGCGATTAATTACAACAAAGTTATAACTTTGTGATTTCCAGAGACCGTTTACAACATTTTCTAAAACAATTTTACATGGATATAAGATTCTTACGGGGTCGTCATGGAGGAGACAGAAAACACGCAAGTTAATTTTACGTTATAAACTTTGATGTCCGCACAACAACAATTCACAAGCAAGAGGGCGAAACAACAGGCATGCAAAATACATATAACAGTTACTAATCACATGATAATACGAAGCGCCAATCACAAAACATTACTTATTATCACACGGCATCACATACACTCAAGCAATACAATCACATGAACATCATGCACAATACCTAAAAATACTAGGCTACATGACATAACAAATTCAACACATCGTAACTACAACACTTCACACAGATATACAACTGAGATCAAGAAGACGTGTTACCATAAACAATATCATAACTAAATCCTACACGCTCCCCTGATGTCAAGATCACATATTACTACAATCTACATATCAATATATCACAACACAATAAACATAATAAACAATTTAACTTACAATAACAAGATATCAATACAATATGCACAAACATTATTTCAACACATCATATAACGAAATAACGAATTTTGTTGAAAGAAACTCAAGAAAGATGATTGTAGGCCCCCTATACATTTGATACTGTTTCCCTGCCTGTTTTTCTGATTACAAATGTAACAATGTGTGTAATTTTTTGAAAAGAAGAAATAACAAAGCTCCATTTTCACAACCTCAAATCGATGGATTATATTTTGTATTTCAAACACACTCGATATTATGGAAATTCAATCGAAATGAAATAAACATTACGTATGGTTTCTGGGCGCATGGAATATATGATTTTCTACAGCAAAATTAATTAAAATAGTATTTAATATTATTTATCAGTTTTGCCAATCCTTTGCGTATTTTTCAATGAGTATGTTTTGATAAAAATTTCAGACTGGTTAGCATGAAAAGATGCTATATATAATTAAAAAACATAGTGTTTTTATAGTGTAAAGTGTGTATGTATGTATGTATTTCAATCAGAGATCAATTTAGAAAATATGCACATGGTTGCAGTCATCTGTAAGCACAAGCGCTTGTTTATTTGGATGACATACTATAAGTATTTAATTTAGTAGCCTAAACATTTGTTATCTAGTAATTATGTTATAAATGTTCATGGTACTATATATTAAGTTACTTAGATAAAAACAACATGGTCACATACAAGCATAGCTTTTATCATCTTTATTCAATTCGCATTGTTTTGCTACTGCTTTCATGCTGTTTAAATTAAGAAATGTTCATACAAAGTTATAAAATTGCTTCTCAATTTATGCATGGCTCAAATGATATTATCATGAATGTTATGAAGTTGATAAAAAAGTTGCGAGATTACATTTTGAAAAATTGAATGCAAAGGGTTCAGGTCCGGTTTGTTTGACTGTTTAACTTCATTAAAGAACTGTTCATAAACATTTCAGGAACTTCACGGAAAGCTCATGAATAGTTCATAAATTCAACAATATTTAGTTAGGCTATAGCTTGGTTATGACCTCATTCCACAAGGTCTTGGGTTCAATCCCTGGCAGAAGCAAGCTACTTATTGGTTGATGACTCAGAGAGAGCCCAGAGTGGATTCCATGTATGTTACGCCGGATATATCTGGGGCAGAACTGGGTTGATTTTACGCCATTTGATTTCTTTGTTTGGCGTGGACATTTGATCATTTACGCCATTTGATTTATTTGTTTGGCGTGGACATTTGATCATTTTCTATAGTTTTCAACTAAATTTGGGCTTTTTGGCGTATTCTTGAATGCTGACTTGACGTGACGTAATTTTGGCGTAATTATCCGGCATTCCAAATTCAAGGATTCCACTATGGGGGAGAGCATTTTGCAGAATTATTGATAAATTTTTGTTTATATGAAGTGATCTTTGAAAGCTGAAATCAATATCAATACAGTGTATCCCACTGTGGAGGATTAGCTCAGATGGCAAAGCAACCGAACTTCAGATCGTAGGCCTATCATATCTGATCGACTGAGGTTCAAATCCCCCTAAGGTCAAATCAGCCTTGACTTTATCTGAAACATCAAATGAGTACCATCTGAGGATGGCGGATGGAATGGTCCAGAGGGAATTGCATTGTGAGTAGCTGCGGCGCATCGTTGCGCATTGACAATCAAGACCTATCTGCCATGAAATCTGTTAAAATTGATCTCCAGTGTCGCGGCTGAGATCAACAAAGAGCGTTTAAAATCATTGCTCTCAGCGAAAAAAAGCCACTCATCTAGAAATAGAGGAGTGGTACGGGTGCCTTCGGTAGGGCGACACCGTCTACATGATGAGCCCACTTAAGTGCCAATTGCAATAAATTAATCAGAATTATTCATTCTGTGTCCTATTAATGTTAGGCAGAATTATTAAATATATATATATATATATATATAATATAGAGTATAAAACAGATACGAGGCAAAGCCTTTTCCGTAACTCGGAGTTTCACGCTTTTATTGCGATCTTCAGACGGTGATAGTCTGAAGATCGCAATAAAAGCGTGAAACTCCGAGTTACGGAAAAGGCTTTACCTCGTCTCTGTTTTATACTCTATATTATGCTCTGTCCTAAAAAACATTGAGCACTTTCATATACATGTGTGTATAAGAGTTCACACACAATACAATTATTTTTTTTAATTAATTATTATTATATATATAATATATGTATGCGTTTTTAATTTGTACCTTCGTTCAGGAAACTTTCACGATCTACGTGAACGTCAGATAAAAATAAGTCACTCATAGTAAGCACTAGTATATCGTTCAGGCGAGTGTGACGAATTTCACTCCACTGTTATTCTGTACCGTGACCAAGAAATCTCCAATAGGCTATGCCTTCCAGAAATAGTGAGGCATTTTCGATATCAAATTACTTTTCTTCCAGATGAAATGAAAGGTTAAATATAATAGATTTAGCTGAATTGATTTTCTACAACATCATAGTTTGCGTTTATACAGCCTAGCTTACCCTATTATTCTGCAAAATATGTATAATACTTTGGGTTCCATAAAGCAATAATGTAATTTATTGTAAAAACTGAATCTGTTATGAAACTGGAAAACCAGCTTTTTCGAAATATTCAGCCATCTTCACAATACCTCTTTTATCAATACTCCTAACCGAGTCTTGATCTGGATTTTAAAACTAGCCAATCAAGTTGATGCTAAAATTCAAAGTTAACCAATCAGCGATCATGTCTATTTTGGCATCAAACTTACCAGTTCATCACAATCATTATTGAACTGTGGAGCTGCGGTATTTTGGTGAACACGCGAGTATTTGGCGGTCGAACGACGAACGATCACAGCCTTCTAAATGTGATAATAAAACGTTCCTATGGTTCTAACGTTCTATTTTACGTAATAAGATATTAAATAGAATTGAAAGCATGGCTAAAGGTAAGTTGCCTTCGATATCTGAATTGATTTGACCTTGTAGCGGGTACATTTACAAATTTTAACTCAAAATGGGTATCGTTATCTCGTTATATTTTCCTGATATTTATGATTTGATCTCATTGTATATTTTAGGCTTAATGCCTGATGAACCATCTTTAGATAATAAAGATAATTATGATACACGATGGCTGAGAAAATCACCCAAAATAAAACCCGATGCTGATTACAGCGTTCATAAATCAAAATCAACCGAACGCAAACGGATTGGAACCGGCGGTATGCAATTTTTGGACCTCCCAGATGAGATGATGATTGAAATATTATCCTATCTTAGTGCTACTGAAATGGCTCAATCAAAACTGGTATGTTATCCTATCTACTCGTCTAAAATTATACACTTCGTGTGTCAGGGGGAGCAATCTGAATGAACTCAGATACTATCCAGTTGACCGCCGCTATGGTTTGGCCTTACAACCTTGCCCTCAAATAATTCCGCAAACGTTTACCATTTGTCGGTCCATCTTTATTCTTTTCTTTATCCTCAAAGAAAACTGACATCCTGATAGGCTAAAGAGATTGTTATAGTTTATGTCCATCCTTGAACACAACAGAGATCAGAACGATATATTCAACCACAATTAATAGGTGATTTTGCAAATTGTGGATTGATAATCTCCTCTCTCATGGATTATACGTCAACATTCTTTCTCGACCTTATTTGATCACACCATAAGTCACTGGCAGGCCTACAGAGCATGCTGCTGAAATCTTAAGTTTAGAACTTCTAATATCAAGGGATAGAGAATGTGTAGGAAAATATTAGATTTCAAACTTGACCGGTTATAAATTTATTACAAACTCAGTAATTGGTTGTGTAACTATGGAATCTATTTGTGAAAGTGGTCCTGTTTTGTTGTCTTGCTGGTGCTCAGACATAACAGTCAATGAGTCCAGTGTTACACAAATAGATCTAACATCAATACAGCATTATAACCCAATTAATTAAGTGCAAGCTAAAATTGCCAACAATTTTTATTGCATTTAACCAAATATTCTTTACTACAAAATGGTTCAAAGAAAGATTGCGCATGCAGGAACTATGCTTATCTGAATCGCACTTAATGCAGGTTACACTTTAAATTGGCTATAACACTTTATAAACAACGTTTGTAACTGGATCAAATTGCAGTTAATTAATCCTCATCTGTTCTATATTGGAGCCATTATTACAACGTCTGTAAGACATCTCCGACCTGATGCTAGAAAAAGTTGTTTTTCTGTTTTATGATTTATTTAATAATTTCAATTAATTACGACTTGTTTATGTTAAAATTGCTATCAAACATTAAATCAAGCCATCGCCATTTATTCCAAAATGCTGGTGCGCACATATGGAACAACCTACTGTCAACAATGAAGAAGGTTTCCAGACTGACAAGTTTCAAAAATGTCCTTGAGAAGCATTTAAACGTCAACATAAGCATGGGGTCTTAATTTTGTTCTAAGATGATATCAATTGGCATTACAGTACTGTGTATAATTTAATATTTGTTACTGTATATCATATATTTTAGTATGCTAACTTATCAAATCTTTAATGAATGATGATGATGAATATGTGAAAAAGGCTTTGCTTCACCCTTGTTCCTCGATTTAAATTGTTGTCAACTAACTGTTTTTATAATAAACATCATCTTGAATTTTAGATTTGTCAAAGAGTTCAAACTCTTATAGAAAATTCAAATTGTCTTTGGATGAATACTAATTATGCTTCAATTTGGCCAACAGAAAAGTTTGATAAGTTGTTTCAAAGGTATGTCAAATGACGTGATAACATTGTTTCCAGCCTTTCAATTTCAGTACTTTCTTCTGGATTTTTTGTTAATGTTTGACTTCTAAATCAGAAAACTATCAAATTTCTTCTGAATTTTCTCTAGGATTCCAGGATCCCCACTTCGGTTAGACCCGGATTTGTGTCTGTAATCCAAGGAGTTCTTCTTTGAAATGGCTAAGATATTTTTTCCTTATTGTTTTCAACTTGTATCATTGACATTCCTGATTCGGCTGACCTTTATTGATTTTCAAGATATTGTTTTGAACAGGCTGTAAATAATGAGGGTGTGCGAATCTGACCCGATCAGATTATGATTGACTGAAGTTCAGCGTTGGGATTGGACTAGAATAATTCTTTTGGATTACCACGTTAGACCGATCGCCACATATCTAAAACGGCAGGTTTCTCCGGGCAACTTGAAATTCACACAAAATGTTCATAAAAATACCATAAATACTTTCCCGTTTCCTGTTTTAGTCAAATTTTACTGTGGAGCTCACCAACGATGAATTTGTAAATCATTTCATGGTCAGAGCCCTCTTAATTCATATTTTGTGTTTTCGTCTTGCTTCTATGGATTCGCAAAATCATGGGAGAACAAAAGAATCAAAGACCATTAAGCTCACATGCAGCATCTTCTCAGAACGATAAAAAAGCTTTGAATCATGTTAATTGGATTTTTGAAGGGTTCACAATAAAATTTAATTGAAACAAGAAATAGAGAATTGTTCAGCATATTTTGATGAACACTTTTATGTGATTTTCAAGTTGCCTGGAGAAACCTGCCGTTTTAGTTCTGTGGCGCTGTGTCTACATATTTTGAGCATACGGTAGTTTTACATTGTTTTTACAGTTTTCAATTTTTAACTGTATTTATCACTAGATTGAACCAAACAATATCATAGACATTCTTATAGTAAGAAATTGTAGTTGACAATACAGTGAAACTTGTATATAACATCCATCTATGAGAGGTAGATAAATTGACCACTATATGCAGGTGACCTTTATATACAGGGTTGATTCGATAGAAAATACTATTTTAGACATTGTAAGTGACCATTATAGACAGGTGGTCGCTGTGTAGAGGTGACCGTTATAATAGGTTTGACTGTATTAAAAATAACAACTTGTCCCTTCCGATAATTGGAATGGAAAAATTGAATTTTCTTTCAGATTTATGACGAAATTTTTTAGATTGGATTAATTTTTAATAATAAAATTTGTATCAGATTCAGATTTCAGATCTACCGTAGTTCATATGTGTGGTCAATTTTCTGAAAATTGATTTGACACCCTCCTGTAGTTGGTATTGTATCACTCATTCATCCTGTGACAGTTATGGAGACATTATTTTTTGACAATGACAATAATGAAGTTACATAATTATATGATATGATATGATAAATAATATGATGAAACCAAGTAGGTACCACTTTTACATTTATATTTACAATATTTCCAGGGGTGCTAAAGCAGGAAATGTTGAATGTTTGTTCAAACTTGGTATTCGTCATCTCTATTGCTACAATTTAGACTGTAAGTTGTTGAATTATTAAAAATGATTTGTTAAAAATGTAAAGGAATTAATTTTGAGAGATACACGATATACACAATTGTTAGATATTTATTTTTTGCTCATCTCATCAAAATCTGGATGATTTATCAAGGCAATGTATTTTCCAAATCATAGTTCAATAGTTCGTAACAAGGCATGTGATCTAATCTACTATATAAACGTCGATGTATGTCTGACTGTATCTACTGTATTCGAGATTAACGCTTCTCAGTCATGGTATTAACGTATCAAATCCATGCTTTCCGTGGGGTATCTTCTAAAATGGCGTTTAAAAAATCATGTGAATGGCAGCTGTCCAATAGGAAACGATAGCGGCACATGAAAGCGTGTCCCAACTCTTGTAAATAGATGGCTCTGATGTGATCTAATCTACTATATAAACGTCGATGTATGTCTGACTGTATCTACTGTATTCGAGATTCACGCTTCTCATAGTAAACATATCAAATCCATACTTTCCATGGGGCATCTTATAATTTTTTGCGGCAACATAGGCCATGTTTTATGTTCATATCTTTATATTCCTTCAATTCACAGCCCGCAGCGTATTTTTCTTGTAGGATTTCTCTTGCTGCTCAATAGAAAGAACGAATTATATTCTCATGTTCGTCACACAATATCTTTCACACCCGACTGACCTTCGGTTATATTGTTTATTTATCACTTGAGTTAACTTCTAGCATTTAAATTTTCATATTTTTTTTATTTTCAAATTCTTTGAAAGTTTCACCCAGCAGAGAGGGTTCGCTCCACTAGTGTATTATAAGGATAGTTTCAAAATGAAAAAAATTGTTTCATTTTTGTAACAAAATTGAATATTTACGTCGCAAAAATAAACCTGTGGCAGAGATAGACTCTTAACATTGATATCTCATCGTCTGGTCATTTTTATCAGAATGGCTTCAAACTATTACCAAACAATTTTTTCAGGTGATGTACATCAGAATCAATCATTGCTTTGGAAATTATTTTTCAGTAGAAACCCCTATTGGCATGTAGTGTATTAACAGTCTAGGCACAAGTTAGGAAACACAAATTACAACATTCTAGCCTACGTCTTCCTAATGTCTTCTGTTGCACAGCAAATGTGCAACACTTCTGTTGCACAGCAAATGTGCACCATCTTCTCTGTATTGCAATTGGATGACTTTTATTTGTTGTCATATTTTACTTTTAGCTACTCTTGTCCGCAGCGTTGAAAAATCAAAAGATAATGCGAATAAAGCATATCAGTTTTTTAGAGATGTTGATTATGCGATATATCCTAGTTTACCAACACTATGGGTCATGATACGACCTCCTTGGGTTCAAAATTTATCAACTCATTGCTGTGTAAAAGAATATGTTTATCAAGATCTATTAGCTGCCTATAACCAAGAAGAAGAAAATGTAAGTATGTTACAAGATAATTATTTGCAAGTTAATGCAAAAATCCATGGCTATCTAAATAAATTCTAATGGCATGCAGGCAAGGATCCCGGGAGGCTGAGCTGAATTGACCAAAAATCATAAGTTTTTGTATTGTGAGATAAAATTTAATAGGATTTCAATAGACGCTCTGACTTTGAAAAAGCTCTTGCAAGACCTAAGCTAGATTCCAATATTTTGCTTGTAATATAAATTTGATTTTACTGACTTTGGAATTGGAAAATTTGGAAATAAAATATGCCATATATATTCATGTTAATCTGTATTTATGTCTACTTCGAGGATGGCTTATGTAGCAAAAATAAAAATTTCTCTCCCAGTTAAATGTCTCTTCGATTCCGCTAAAATTATATAATGTTTTCAATTAATAAAAACATTTATTGCTTCCTTGTTTTGCTACGTTGTGGAAGAAACTTCATAAGAAAATTTAATGCATACTGACAGTCCTTTGGAATTTAAACAAAATTAACCAAATGTTCTGGTTTTTCAGGTTACATTTCTACTAATATGCATATTAAATGTTATTTCTTTTATTTTCTGGATCAACTTAATTCAGAATAGAAACTGAAGCCATGTTGTTAATATTGGGGGAGGATTAGCTCAGATGGCAGAGCAACCGAACTTCAGATTGGATCATATCTGATCGACTGTGGTTCAAATTCCCCGAAGGTCAACTCAGCCTTGACTTTATCTGAAACATCAAATGAGTACCATCTGAGGATGGCGGATAGAATGGTCCAAAGGAAATTGCATTCTGAGTAGCTGTGGCGCATTGTTGCGCATTGACAATCGAGACCTATCAGCCATGAAATCTGTTGAAATTGATCTGCAATGTCGCGGCTGAGATCAACAAAGAGCGTTTAAAATCATTTTTCTCGGCGAAAAAAGCCACTCCTCTAGAAATAGAGGAGTGGTACGGGTGCCTTCAGTAGGGCGACACCGTCCACATTACTTATTTATTTTGTTAATTATAATATTACCTATTTATAATTATACATGATTCAATCTTAACCTATTCTTGGATCACGGTTTTTGTGTTTTTAAAAAAATAAAACGACATTATGAAATTAATCAATTCATCTATAAATCATGCAACAGAAATTTAGATCATAGTGTTTTCTCATGACTCTGCCTTTTTAATGATTCTTGATATATATATATATGTGATTTTCTTTCTTTAGACTGGCCAACCTAAAAGAGGAAAAAGTAAAATCAATTCCATGAGATATTCAGTCATGATGATAACAAATTTGTTACAACGATTTCCAAGTTTAGCTACAGCAATGCTAGAACAAGGAGTCCAGGCTGAATGTCCGCATTCTCTCTACATGTTATCACGGACACAATCTACTGGAAAAGATGCTGGACAGCGTAAAGTATCGAATGAGTATCTAAAGAAGGCAGCCATGTTAGGAAGTGAAGAAGCACAAATTGATTTAGCAATCGCATTTGCATCTGGAGATTATATGGGAGCTATGGAAAGTGTTGTATCAAAATCATTCCAAAATGTAAGGACATCTAGAATACAGTCACTAAGTACTAACACCATTAAAAAGTGGGAAATTTTGTGCCGTTTTTACCTTTTTATACCAAGAATATTTGATTGATTGATTGATTGATATGTATTTGAAAAAAGTGATATAAAATATAAAAAATTTTGCAAGCTAACACAGGAAAACAATTTTCATGTTTTTTAAAACTTTTTCATTGCCTAAAAGGTAGATCAGTTGAATTCAGAATGTCTAGACAGTAATCTGTTACAGTCAAACCTGTTATAACGGTCACCTCTATATAGCGGCCACCTGTCTATAGTGGTCCTCTTTCAATCTCTAAAATAGTATTTTCTATTGCATCAAAATACAACGGCCACCTGTCTATAGTGGTCAATTTATCTACCTCTCTTAGCTGGCCGTTATATACATGTTTCACTGTAATATACTAAGGTGATTAATAAACAGTTTCAACGATATGATTTTTAATTGTTTCTTTTTTCAGTGGATATCCAAAATTAAAATATTTGGTCAAATCAATGTTTGTAAATTTCAAACTCAGCTTAATGAAGTGATGAGGTACGTCTTCAACATTTGGTTATCGATTTTTAATTTTATTTAAATGGATTGTCATTAAAAATCTATTTGTATGTGGTGTGTCCAATCCCATGGAGGATTAGCTCAGATGGCAGGGCAACCGAACTTCAGATAGAATCATATCTGATCAATTGTGGTTCAAATCCATTTAAGGTTAACTCAGCCTTGACTTTATCTGAAACATCAAATGAGTACCATCTGAGGATGGCGGATGGAATGGTCCAGAGGGAATTGCATTGTGAGTAGCTGCGGCGCATCGTTGCGCATTGACAATCAAGATCTATCTGCCATGAAATCTGTTGAAATTGATCTGCAGTGTCGCGGCTGAGATTAACAAAGAGCGTTTAAAATCATTGCTCTCAGCGAAAACAGCCACTCATCTAGAAATAGAGGAGTGGTACGGATGCCTTCGGTAGGGCGACACCGTCTACATTACTTTTAATCCCATTGATGTCATTTGAATAGCAAATATTCTAATAATATAGTATTCAAAAGCTAACACTAAGTCTCAGATAAGTTTTCACTATTTAACCTTAATTCGAAACAATGAAAAGTTAATATAAATATTATTAAAATGACGAAATAAATGATTTTCAATGAAGCAAATAATAATGAATCCTTTGGTAATCTTTAAGATCCCTTAAAAAATCTTTTCAGAGCCATTATTCTAATTTAATTAATAAATAATTAATTACTTCCATAAGACCATAATTAATTTGCAGGTTCGTTCGTGCTGTTTGTGCAAATCATGATTACCTTATGTATTCGAATAGTGATTTTGGCATCGATCAGCATCCCTATATGTAGCATCGTAAATTAACAGACAGTGTTTACAGAAGAAAACATCATCTGTTTTCCCATTAAAAATTGATCACAATATTAATTAGGGTTTGTGCTATCAATATATTCTACAAATTTATTACAAGTTTCATAATTTGTAGATGGTTGATCGTTATATTACTCTGTGTTAAATCCCATTTTTATTATACCCATGGTCTATCAAACAGTTTAGCCTTACTGGAATCCTAGAGGCCTTTCAACACTTTCTTCTGAATTTTTGTTGTTGAAGTTTGACCAATGAATCATTAAAAGTATCAATTTTTTCCAAATTTGTTCTAACCTTCTGAAATATAGGATTCCAGGATTCCTACTTCTGTCGAATCAGGATTGAATCTCTCCTCAATCTTGATTTAATCTTCATTTTCGTTTTCTAGACAAGTCCTCCTGGATTGGATGACTGATGTTTGTGTAATGAAAGAATTGTCATCTCAAACGTTTTCTATTGCTGTCAGCTGTTTGGATAGTTATCTCTCATTAAGAACTGTAACAAGAAAGAACATGCAACTTGTTGGCATAACGTGTTTGCTATTGGCAGCTAAGTGAGTTTTGTATTATCATTTGAGCTCGATTCCCAAATTGCTGAGCTCAGTCACACAACCAGCACTGCTGGAATTCTTGAAGAAGCATTCGACCGGAGAATTATTATCTATAGTAAAAGCTGTGATTCTATGATTTGATTGGTTGATTAACTCAACTGCTACTTACTGATTGTTTTTTTATCTTACTTATATATGCTCTTTAGAAATTACAAGCTTTGGTCCAATCCTTATCCCGTTATCCAATAAAAATCTGGTTGGATCTCATTTTAGGACTCTTTTCTTTTCACATACTACATCATGTGCCACTCATATCGTAGAACGTTGTTTGGTCATCAACTGACAGGTCAATACAAAAATAGAGCAATTTGATTGTTGGAAGAGCAGTGAATTCTAAAACTTTTGATCGCTCCATGATTTCTTGCACTTTTATTACTCCTTCCATATCGACTATCAATATTCGTTAAGTGTATACACTGTACTGGTGCTTATAAATACATTTTCATTTTCAATTATATTTTATCTTTTTTAGATTTGATATGAATGTAGCATCAGTGTTGACAATCCGTGAATCTGCATGGTTGACTGATAATACCTACACATATGAAGACGTTGTCAAGTATGTAAAATGTTACACTACTGATTTGATACCAAAACTATAAAAGAGGGAAATTGTATTGCATTGCATTCCACTTTTCATGGTACAGTCAAACTCAGTTAATATCCCTTCTCGCTTAATATCCCGCTTTTTCAAACCCGTTTTGTTATGAAACTCGTTTAATGACCCGTTTCTTTGAATTTGAAACAAATGATAGTCGTTTCATTGTTAGCGTTTACCTTCGAACTTGATATTGGACATGACATCGACAACATTGATTGTTTTAAATAAGAATAAACATTTTAGCACTTCGAAGAAACATCTTTCTTTGTTTGTAACTCGAATTAAACAGCTTTGAACGCTACTTTACTCTAGCTTCGTTATTGCAAACACGCCTCTGTCAATGACAAACTTTTAAAATGGCTTCCGTCAAACGGAAACGAACTGAGTTCACGTGGTTGTGATGTAGGTTACGTGTACGAGTGTTATCAACGCATGCGTACTATATTTCATGGCACGCTTCGTAGAATCACGCAGGAAGAATTTTGTGATCAAGAAGAAGAAACTGTATCAAACTTTTAATGTATCTGTGTTAATTGGACTTATTTTGAAATCATTCTATGGTTATCCCTAGTATTTACTATTTTACTTATTTTGATTGAATAGCATTTGTTAACAAGGAACAGAATTCCTTTGTTTCGACGAATTTCATTTGTTTTTTTCTCAAATCGGATACCGGTAATATCCCACCTCGGATAATATCCCGCTTTTTGCTTGCACGGAAGGGGGGATATTAACCGAGTTCGACTGTATAAAAATTTTGTTGTTTTCCCTTTTTTAACATTTCATGGCATTTTCATGGTTTTGATGTTGGTAGTGTTATATTCTCTTCTACAAAACATGAAATCGTAACCACCAATCAAAAGTCAAAACAATCTCGTTTTTATTCATAATTTCAAACCAATCTGACATCTACATAAATATCTATACCTTGATCAGGTACAATTTTCCTGCTTCAACCATTTAATTTTGGACCTGACTTGTTGAATATGCATGCATAGTGAATGATCAAATAGTAGTGAATCATGGCTCAATTTTTTTTTATTCAGTCATGTAATTAAAAAAAAATATTCAGATAACTAAGCGTAACTGAATTTCATCCGACGATAAAATATCCAATCTGTACACAAGGAAAATAGGGTTAGATTCTGATTGGTCTTCATGTCAAATTTCCCATTCCTCTGGTTAGTACTCCATAATTTGATTTTGGTAGACGGATGACAAACCACACAACATTATTAGCAAACCCCATATTATGATTGATTGGTTTAATAAGGAAATGTATTTGTCATTGTTTAAATTTCAAATGTCTTATTTTAGAATGGTTGGTGAAATTTTGAGTGCGTTAAAAGGAAAACTATTTAGAATAACACCGTCTCATTTATTAGTTTGTCTCCAGAAATTATTTCACGTAAGTAAATATTTTTATTTCAAAACCTGAACTTAGACTTGGACCTCTTAGGCTGAAACTTAGACCTGTGCCACATGCCCCTGTACTCCACTTTACCAATGGCTGTTCTGTAGGCCTATGTAGGGAACATATAACTTCTTAGTGAAGGAAGTGATGCGATTATTACAACAACAACAAAAAAGAATAACCAATCACAACATGGCATGTACAACCTTAGGTAGTGTAAGCCTTAATGTTAATTAAATAGACGTTAAAGATGATTCCCACGTCGAATCGCATGTAAACTACACGCTTGCGTCTCTCAAGTGGTCAATTGTATTCTGTTTATCAAATAGATGACACAACGTAAACTAACACATCATTTCATTAGCTGGAATTTTACAAGGCCCAGATGTAGAGTAGCGGAATAATGGACCTTGTGGAACTGCGCTAGTCGTCGAAACTTGTTGAATGGACCTCTACTATCGACATTCCCTTTGCATTGTGAAAAACATAAAACAATTAGAACTACATAGATGCATAGATAAGCAATCATAAAACATTTAATTATTCGAAAATTATTAATTGCTTTCAAAAATGATCAAACCCTTAATTTCAGGCTATTATTAAGATTTGCTAGATTCAAAGATTGCGTCTGATATTTGAATAAATAATGAAAATGGTTGTAACTTTTATAAAATCATTGAAATTTTTCAATATTTAGGTTGAAGACTTTAAAATCAATTCTATATAGTGTTAATTAATATATTATCTGTTTTCTCAAATCTTTGAAAAAAAATAAATATTTTTCTTGCAGGTGGATCAAAAACGGAAACATGTTGCAAGCTTTCTGTTGGATTTTTCATTATATTTTTTACAATTTAGAAGGTAAGAGTGATAAAAATAAAATCTGACTCTTATTAACAGGGATTGATTAAAGTAGCAATTTTCAAATTGAATTGCAATGGTTAATGGTTTGAAACACTTTACCTTCTACTCTCATTACTGACATCAAAACCATGTTTTATCGTGGATATGGATGTTTTCATTATTTTCAAACTTTTTATGGACCTAAAAAATTTGTGGTTTTCACGTTTTTACATTTTCATATTGTTTTCACATCACTGCCATGTGTACGCTTTGTATTGCAGAGATGAGAATTTTCAGACTTTTTCCATCCTTCTAATCTTCTAAACTCTAAAACTTCTAAATGTATTGCCTTTTCCTCCATTGGAATTCATTACAACTTTCTAGATTTCCTTGATTTCAGACTATTTTTGAAATCTGATTTCTTATGTCTGGTAATCTGCTGATCATTTTATCTCAAATTCGATAAGTAAGAATTTATTAAACATAAATTATTTTGATTTGTTTCATTTCTTTTCTAGTTTTAAGCCAGTTGTGCAAGCAGCATCTGCTCAATTTCTTGCTGGTATTTTGCTAAATGATTGTAAGTACAACATTGTCTTTGTGCTATTCTAGTGCAATTTCTTGATAAATAATATTATTATTAATGGCAAATTTTTTCGAACGTTTTCTTGATGCCTATTGGTTAATCGAACATCGACAATTCCTAGTGTCTTCGAACGTGACGTAATAATCTGAGACAATAGGGTAGAGCTCGAGACAATAGCATCTCCAAGGTTTCAAGACTGATGTGATAGAAAAACTCTTTTTTACAAATTTTTGACTTTTCAAAATAAAGATTTACTACAATACAGAAGCCAGAATTGTAAAGTTTATTATAAAAAAGATGCGAATAATTAGACAGAGGACAACGAAATGCAAAGAAGTCTTCATCTAATCAAGTTGATAACGTTAAAGTCTCTAAATTTTGAAGACATATTTAAACAAACTTGTTGCGATGAATTCGCAATATTTCACAAAACGCGGTTGTTCTTGAATATTTCATGGGATTAATCGAGGTATGGATTAATAATAAAACAATTATCAAACTCGATTTCGCATGACACTGAGAATTTATCTACCTCTCTTTTCTGGCCGTTATATACAGGTTTCACTGTAATATACTAAGGTGATTAATAAACAGTTTCAACGATATGATTTTTAATTGTTTCTTTTTTCAGTGGATAGCCAAAATTAAAATATTTGGTCAAATATTTTGGCCTACGGCTTCGGCGGATAACGCGCGCCTCGGCCTGATAATTCTCAGTGTCGTGCTCAATCTCGTTCGATAACTGTTAAGTATCTCAAAGTAGTTTTGCAATACCATAAAGTTGATGATCAATGTATGAGTGAAACATTGATTGTAACAGTATCCCCCTATCGAAGGTGCATACCACTCTTTTATTTCTAAAGCAGTCGCTGTTCTCGCTAAAAAACAATGATTGTAAATACTTTATAGGCTGAAATAATGAAACACATGACTCAATAAGCTCCACAACTTAGTGTCTGGTCTGGTTTTGACTAGCCTGAATTATGTACAGTGGCAGCTCGTGGTATAAATAGTTTGTGGGGCAGGAGTCGTTGCCCCACTTTTAGAGGCGCCACTAATTATATACCTAATTTGCAATTCTGATAAGTGAAATTCCCACTTATCTGCAACTTAGCTTTGAAACCTATTAAACAATTTTCTGGTCAAGTCCTTGGTAAACAATTTGGATAACTGCAAGTTCGGATAAATGCAATGAAAACCGTTGGCAATTTTGACTTGCATTTAAGCGGGTTACACTGTATAATTAATTTCAAGAATTATTTGGGTTTGTTGAACCCAGGCTAAGTTTTTACTTGAATGTTTTTCAGTCACCCTCGCGACCCACACCAAAAGTGTTGTAAAAACACCATGAAAATGTTGTTAAAAAAAATGAAAATAGCATTTTCTTTTTTAAGCTGTGAGAAATTTGAAAACCATTAAAACATGCATATTCATGATAATAACATGTGAAAACGCTATCAAATTGTTCATGGTTTTTGTGTCAGTCGTGCCTTGACTTAACCTAAATCTTTTTTCTTGTAGGTAATCCCTGGCCTGGCCGTGCTGCTGTTTTCACTGGATTAACAATTCCAGATCTCCTAGAATGTGTGCATAAATTATATTATGAATGGTATGAGATTTGCATATTTGTGCAAGTAAATCTTAAAGTTATATTGTTTTATTAAGGAATTTTCAAATCATAATCAAACTTTTCTCTTTCATAGTTGTCTGAAAATATCAACAGCCAAAGAAAAGGATAGTTATTTCAAAGGAATCTATGATAGGTAAGTATATGTATTGTATGCCTAACTGTATTGTACCAAAGTTAAAACACAGTAAAGGGTCAAACATGAACCTCAGCCTCTGGGCGGAGTTTCTTAAAATTGGGTCTCCTAGCTTTTTTATTTACTTTACATTGTTTCGGTTGATATTTGAGCTGTAAATTTTGATACATAACTTTCCAATAGTGTAAGTGTGACATTTCTCAAAAAACGCAAGCAAAACGAGTGCGAATCGAATATAAAGATGATGACAATCAGAGTTTCAGATACGGCGGCATTGATTTCAGGTTGTCAAAGTGACCAAAATGAAGCTATACTTCAATATTTTTTATTCTTGAGTAGGCCTATCAAAGAGGCACAGTTATCTCCATTATGGCTTACTCGGTATGACATTGGAAAAAAGTCTTTGCAAATCACAAAAACTCTTTTTTGTTGTTTATTGCCTTCGAAACTGATATCGAAGTTATATTATATTAAATTATATATTTAAGTTATATTAAACTTATAAATATATTTTTTCTATCCTTGTGATTATTTTACAGACTTCATCGCTTTTCAAACTCAAATCTAAAATTTGGTGACAAGATGTTTGAAAATGAGACTTAGAAAAAATACTTTTTTTCCAAAATAGTCCCGGTCAATAATGGCCCTTTAAACGCTAGTGGTCATGATCAATAATGATTACGGAGCTACTTGCGTGCACAAAGCTGCAGGATAACTTGATGATGTGTTTTTTCTTCTTTCTTTTTTCAGATATTCCAGTAAACATTATGATACAGTATCGTCTTTGGATGTTTTGAAACCATATGATTTTGCAACAAAATTAGAAGTAGCATACCCTGGTCTACAAGTAGAAATCAATAGTTCAGGACATATGATATTTGCATTGAAATCAGAATCCGTCAATGACAACAGTATATTTTTGACACCATCATTAGCCAAAACTGTATTGAATAATTCAAGCAATGATAATCCGTTACAAACAAATCATCATTTTGTAGTAATGAATACTAGCGGATATGACGGAGATTTAGATGATATTTCAGATATGGAAGGAAGTGTATGGAATAATTCACTTGAAATACATGGTGATATGTCTAGCTCATTTTTAGAATCACAACAACGACATCTATCAGGTAATTGTTGCGAGGATTCAAATAATAGAGCGTTGGCTTGTTCACCAGTTATGGGTGCTGCTTCAATTGAAACAATTGTCTCTAACAAATTAGAAAACAATTTAATTCAACCATCATTGCAGTCTGGATCGAGTCATGACACATCTTCAAGACATAAAACTGTTGTATCGAATAGTTTAAAATCATATGGCCCTACTACTAGATCAAAAGTTTTACCTCAAGGAAGTAGTCCTGTAAAACGTAAACGACCATGGCGATAAATAGAAGTTATTTATATACAATTTTGTACAGTTTCTATATATTAGGTGGTGGTTATTGAAATATATATTTCGAACAACAAACAGAATAGCTATTTTGAATTATTCTTGTACATTTATACAAACGTCCTATGGATTTAAATTATTATATATTATAATTGTTAATTAATATTTTTGGACGGTTATGTCAAATTATTTCCTAGCTTAGATCAAATAGTTTATTTACAAAGTAAATAAATTATAATGTTGTGTTTACTTTTGATGTTTCTTTTCTGTATATTTTAATTATGCCGTAATATATGCTTCATCATTGAATCATGAAAAGATAACATTTTTAGATTCAGGAATGCAGAGTATGGAAAGGCCGCCCCCAATATTATGATTAATTGCAGTTAAACATTGACAAAATATGCTGTGCCACCACAAGATCCAAACGATGTTCCATTTCCGCATTAGCATGGCTCGCATTTTTAAACTCTGTTTTTGTTGGCTAATATTTTGTTCAATTATTCTATTCAGTCAATGATCTTTTAATTTTTGTCCTAAGTGCATTACAAAAATAAATTGCACAGGATTTTCTCGAAATTGCACTTTTCTTTGCCAATCAGAATGAGAAATTTGCGCAGTCATATGATTAAAATGTAATCATTAGTTTCTCTTTCAAGTCTGGATTAATCTCAGTCAAAAGCTTGCATAAAAGAGCACTGTATGCTTTTAACTGGTACATGAACTAGAAAATTGTCCACATTTCTATGAAAGCTTAGTGAACTGTTTATGAAAAGATCTATGAACAACTTGGCGCTACTATTAGATTAGAATGATCCCCTGCGAAAACAGTCCAGGAGTTCATGAACAGTTCATGATTGTTAAATGACCCCAAATTTTCATGAACTGTCTGTCAGAGTTAATAAACTGTTCATGAACAGTTCGAGAAAATTGGAGCCATTTAACGATCATGAACTCCTGAACTGTCTTTCACAGGGGATACCTTGAATCAGGGTCTGACAAAAGTGGGGATCCTAGATCCAGGAAGGCTAGACGAAATTCAGAAGAAAATTGATGTTTTTAATGATTTTCTGGTCAAATCTCAACAAGAAAATTCAGAAGAAAATGTTCAAATGTCTTTAGGATTCCAGAAGGCTGAACCTTTTGTCGGACGCTGCTTTGAATGACCAAGGCGACTATGATAAATGTTAGGATAAAAATAAAATTGAATCTATCAAATTTGAAATATATTATATATTAATAATTGCTATATTCATATTATCATACTATCTATTACAATTTCTAAACTTTAAATTCCATAAACAGTTGTTCTATTATCGCTGAAACATACAAGATCTATATTTAAACCAAAATTATTTATAGACATTTTTTCATGATCACGATTCGTTATATATATACCGTTTCTAGATTGCATTGATGGATCGAAATCATAAAAACCAAATGGTCGAATTGTGAATGAATATGTATTAGAACTTGTAAAGGTTGTCGGTATATCTTCAGTATTGGGTACATGTAGCCCACCAACGGTAACCCAGGCAACTAAATCTTTGTTAACAGTACTTTCATCATCATTAAAGAATGATTTAAAATCAACATGTGGTTCTTCCATACCAAATAGATTATACATCCATTCGCTAACACGTTCTTCTTCTTTATATTTTGTTACAACCATTTGATAATCTGTCCAAGCTAACGATATCGTCGCAGGATAATCACTTGGAAATAATTGCTTCACCATACTTTTCGGTTGAATTCTATAACTTTTTGGTTGTCCAAATAAATTCTTTGTATTTTCATTAGAAAATAATAAATATTTTGGTTGACTAAAATTATAATGTAATAAAGCTTCTTTTTCTGTTACTTTTTGATCTAAAACTTTATATTTTTGAAACAATCGAGCATTTTCATCCCATGTCGGTGTTATTGTTTGTGTTTTAATATCCAATGTATTATAGCTATTTTCAGTTCCATCGACATCCATATCAACACGATATAAAATGTAATGATCATGTAAAGGTGCAGAAATACCATTCATAACTTCATAACCAAATTGTTTTTGTTCTTCGTAAAAGGGTGTACCAATCACATAACCGGCAGTACTTACTTTAACTTCCATAACACCGTTTTGATGAAAAACATAATCGAATACAAAATCATAATTTTCAGCCGTCGCAATATGACGTACAACAAGTACATGATCAGTTAAACTACCAACAAATTCAAAATCATCAACAGTCATTGATCTTTTATCATATTTCATAGCACGATGACGACGTAATGGCATAGCATTATTATGTTCGAATACACAAATTGATTTTTTATTAATAAACGGTTCTTCACTATCAACTAAATAGGTTGCATCCAAAAGTACAGATGTATATGGACAATCTTCTCCTATTATTAACTCCTCCGATCCGATACCTAAGCCAAGAGTTGAGTCGAGATAAACAGCTACAGAAGCTCTTGGATCATGAGACGAATAAAACGATGTAGCTTCTTGAACACTCACTTCGTAAGCTATACGTGATTCATTAAACATCACATTATATAACGATGAACCTGATAACGGTCGCATACCAATATAAAAATCCCATCCCAAATATTTTACTTGCCGTCCATTAACTTGGAATCGTCGGCCATCTGGTTCAACTAATTGTGGTCCACGTAACGGTTTTTCAGTTGTGCGTTTACCACGTGGTCTAAATGATGCCCGTTCTACTGTTTCTTTTGATGGATGAAATTTAATTTTTTTTAAAGTGTTTGTTTTATATTCAAATGCTAAATCGTCAACACTATCAAATAATTGATTGTTGTATGAGATCTAGAAGATACAAGTAAATAAAATATTTATAAACAATTATGTTCACAATTTTCAGGCTAAAGAGACATATGGAATATATGAGCAGATCATTACCCCTGCGAAAATCAGTTCAGGAGTTCATGAACAGTTCATGAACTGTTCATGACCTCCTGAACTATTTTCGCAGAGGTATGCATCACTATTCAAGTGGGCCTTAATGTGATGGTTAGAGTATTGGACATCAACCCACAGGTTCCTGATTTCTATCCCTGGTAGAAGCACGTGTTTGCGGCAGGAAGAGAATGTGCTAGTAAACTTGAACACACTCCAAACAATACTAATGAAGCAACCATACACCAAAATGCAAAAGCTACTAGCTTACCCACTATACATTAGCTTGTGACAAATTGATAAATCTAAATTTATGGCCCTCACATTTAGATAACCCTACTGCTCCTGGAATTTTTATGTTGAGCCAATCTGTCTATGATGATAATTTTATTGCAAACGTAATACCATTTTTTTTTTAATTTATTAGATCAAAGAAAATGTAATTATAAAATATGACATCAAAATTGAGCATTATCTTGCAATTCGATTGGTTGGTTCATGTGTCTGAAATTCTAGGATGATAAACATTGTACAGAAATTCCCTATTTGAAAATTGAACAGCTGAACAGTTGAACAGTTCATGAACATTTCTCAGAAGGTTCATGAATCAGTTGACAAATACAGTTCATGATCATTCAAAATAGTTCAAGAACAGTTCATGAACATTTCCTAAAGAGATCATGAACACTTCCTGGAAGGTTCATGAATCAGTCAATGAATGTGAAAGTGCCTGCATTTTTATGAAAACTTCAAGAACAGTTTATGTACATTTCTCGGAAGGGTTCATAAAAATTTCTTGGTGTTAACGAACAGTTAAAGAATGTGCATTTGGCAGCATTAAAAGGACAATTCGCAATTGACGTCAACAGAAATTCAGTCAACCTTGAACGTCGTCTCTCCCTCACTTCTAAATTTTCCAAACGATTTTTGAACATTTAAACAATGATGCTGTTAATATTTACACAACCCCCTCAAATTTTCTAGTTGATATCAATTGTGAATGCTAATGTGTGAACTCGTTGTGTGGCCTTGGTGTAATGGCTAGGGTGTTGGACCACGGCCCGCAGGGTCTCAGGTTCAATCCCTGGCTGGAGCACGATAGGTTGTGGCGTCAGGAAGGGCATCCGTCTATTAAACGCACACAAGCTTCAAAATGCTGACCAATTAACCAACCACCCCGGTGAAAAAAGCTGCAAGCTTACCCGGTTTGTGGATAAATGATAAATCCAAAAAAAAAAATCCATTAAGAAATTTTCTAAAAGGGCAATTAAATACCTTGAGTAACCGCCAGTTTTCTAATTTACGATCAGCAAAATCTACCAGTATTTGTAATGGAAGCATTAGGAGATCAAAACCATCCTTTTTAAAACTAAATGAAATCCATGCTTTTCTATCTCCAATCTTGAATGATGCCGGTACTCCATCAACAATAAATAGTAAACAGGAATCAGTGCAATTATGATACCACAGTCCAAAGCTCTCTCGCATTAGCGGGTATAATATTTCTGTTTTATCTTGTAAGAAATCAGCGATAAGCAAATGTTCATTAGTAGTAAATGGTCGACGATAAAATGGTATAGATTTCGTTCCTTTTGCGCCATTTGAATGTAAAAAGTGACGACTTGGATTATCAACCGGTTCAACAATGTATTCTTCAATATTAGGCGGATTTTTAGCACCATTCATTAAAATAACTTTTGCTTGGCGTAAAGGTTTCTTTTTATTATTATATAAATGGTTCAAGACATCTTGTTTTGTTGGAATATGAGATTCAATCATATAAATAAAATTATCATGTAGTTTTGCATTACTTTGACGTACTAAATTAAATTCTTTAATCGATAAAATATAATCTCGAACTTTGATCAATTCATTTGAATTTAAATCGTTAAATACATTAGTTTCTTGGTCAATGTTTGGTTGGTGATTACGATATATGTCCATATGACTGTATTGTACAATTGGTGATGATTGTTCACTCAATACAACAATGTAGCCAATCAGTAAGATACAAATTAGTGAAATAAATGCTGTAGTAACTTTCCAAAAAAATAAATTTTCATCTTTTACATGTCTTATTTGTACTGAAACAATAAAATGAAAAGAAAATAGTTGTTAAAGCGGCAAAATTGACTGTTGAAGTTGATTCAAGTAACAAAATTCATGTCAACAATGAACATTGTGTTATAACAATAAGCATGCACGTGATCCTAAGTGCTTAGCACCTGCCGATCATTTTTTCTCCTTTAATCAGCACTCTAGACTGTATATAAAATTATACAGTGAAACCTGTATATAACGGTCAGCTAAGAGAGGTAGATAAATTGACCACTATAGATAGGTGGCCTTCATATACAGGTTTGATTCAATAGAAAATGCTATTTTAGACATTGAAAGAGTGACCACTATAGACAGGTGGTCGCTGTATAGAGGTGACCGTTATAACAGGTTTGACTGTAACAAACCTGAATATGAAACTAATCAATTGATTATAAAGATTTGGAACAGTTAGAGACACGATTTTTAAAAAGAAAATTGCTACACTTTGAATCATACTTTTATATCAATGACTTCAATTAACAAAAAAATTCAACAGAAGGAAGTGTTTGCAAAATGCTGATTGGTTATAAAATATAGGGGAATTTTTGCCCCACAAATTTGCTAATTTATGTTTCACTTTACAATCTACTATATAAACGTCGATGTATGTCTGTTTGTATCTACTGTATTCGAGATTAACGCTTCTCAGTCATGGTATTAACGTATCGAATCCATGCTTTCCGTGGGGTATCTTCTAATTTTTTTTGCGGCAGCATAGGCTATGTTTTATACTAATATCTTTATATGCCTTGAACAATTGACGGCCCAAAGCGTATTTTTCTCATAGGATTTTTCTTGCGGCTCCATAGAAAGAACGAATTACATTCTCATGTTCGTCACCCAATATCTTTCACACCTGATTGACCTTCAGTTCTATTGTTTATTTATCATTTGGGCTAACTTCTAGCAATTAAATTCTCTATTTTTTTTTATTTTCAAATTTCAGCCAGCGGAGCAGGTTCACTTCATTAGTCTGTTATATTTCAAATACTTTTATCCTCAACTGTTTGTGTTGCCTCATTGAAACATGTGACCGTTAATCTGTTTTTGTGTTTTTCCTCTAAATTTTTTTTTATAAAATGTAGGCGGCAGGACTATTATTATTGACGTAAAAATGGAATGACTTCAAAGTTCCATAGCTCAAAATTCAATTCAACTTGGGTAGGCCTACCCCCAGTTTTATTCCTGAAAAACAAAGTTCTGAACTTCTAAATTCTATTTCAGCATAAAACATAGCCTATTAAAGCCACAGAACACCGTTCAGTTGGTTTAGTTAGACCAGTAGCTTAGTTGACAAATTCGAGCTGGCTGGCATTTTTCAGTTCCCTATTTTTGACACTGAGCAATTGTGAGCTAATTTATGATTTGAATAATGATATGAAAGATATCCCAAATGTTATTGGCAAGGGGGGGCAGCAGAAGAGATGTCCCTCTACAGCTTTTCTCTGAATGAAAGTGTCTTGAGTATAGAGCTTGTCAATTTTGGTTTGATTAACTGATTCCAATTGATTTTAAGACTTTTGGGTTTAATCTGAAAGTGAAACCTCAGTTCTTAATTCACTGCGTGATGTAGGCCTACACTGATATAATTATCGAAGTGGATATAGTCCCGGTAACCGGGTCTTTGGTTGAAAAAAACTGAAGTCCCGGCAGTCAACTGCGCACGCGCACAACGCCAAGCGTCAAAGCGTGAAACATCAATATCGTATTTTCATTTCTTTCACGGCTTTTCGATGCAATGGGATTGAAAATTCTTTCGTGAAAATTAAACGACATTGATCAATTTATAATCTGATATGCTGATACTGTATACATCTATATATATATTCGATAAATATAAGGAAGCGCTGCTTTGGATGTTTTCTTCCAAGTTTTCCACATTGTTATTTATGGAACAAAGTGAAAACAGCGATTCTTTGGCTAGGCTAGCCGCTATCGTGAAACTATGTTGTTGCTGATTTTATTGACAGAAAACAATTACAAATGGTTGATACACTGTGTTTAGGCAGCAAAATATTATATTCATTCTACAAATGTGAGATCTGATTTCAGGCTAATTTCAGCTTGTTGAACGTCTTGAATGTATCCGTCGGCCATCAGGCGCGGATCCAAGGGGGGGCAAAAGGTGCTTGAGCACCAGTCAGATTTTCGAAGCTGTGATGTTGCCGCAATGACGTAATTTGATATTGCCATAGAAACGGAAGGATTTCAGTTATTTTTGCGTTTGCCATATTTCACTGCTGATAGCAGTCCCGAACTCTCTCAGTGAATCATTTCATTGGATCAATGATTCAAAGCAATCTTCCAATCAGCAACAAGGGCTGAGCACCCCTGGAAATCTAAAAGCCAATCGTATGTCGTCTTTGAGCACCAGTCAGAACAATCAACATTCCATTCTCGCTTTCGCCCAATCGTTTCAACCAATCATATTCTCTAAATTAGGAATCTCAGGAATTTGAGCACCAGTGAGCACCAGTGAGCACCTTCATTGCTTTTTTTAGTGCTATAATTAGAATGATGTCAAGTAATCAAGTACAAATACAAAGTCCGACTGTGTTGTTCTCAACTTCCTGTCAACTTATCAAGTCTAATCAAGTCAAGTTGTTATGCCTTCCACTTTTGCAAGCATGGCGTCTAAGAAAGCTTAACATTATCTTGCTGCGCTATTACAGAATCTGCTCTATATTGACAATTTAACATGTAATTTAAAGAAGAAAGTTCCATTCGACAAAAGCTAGCTGATTCAAGACTTATTATCAACCTTTCAATGTAAAAAATCAGCACAAGGAAACAAGAAGTTTGAGAAATGTAAATAAAATTCGCAGAATTGCAAGAAGAACTCATTTTCCTATCAAAAATTGGAAGCGCTATTGCATGCATTATCACAAGAGGTTAGTAGATAAGTTAGTAGTCTTTATTTTGGCTTTAAATTCACTGGTTTCAATATTTTATTGTAGCCGAGTACCGTATGTTTGAGATCTGATTTACATATTTTGGTCGTGGATCCTCTTCTCGTTTCCAACAAAGGTCTTTAAGGCCTGATAAATAGGCCTACTTCTACAGGCCTAATAAATTATTGTATCATTATGTCCATTTAGTTTCAGCACACATATTTAGATGATCTTACGATAACACATTGACATAATTCCAGCCTGAATGAATAATGATTGGCTGCAAACCCTTCCATTTGCGCCGCTGTCGCCTGTTGGTAGACCCAGCCCAGGGTAGGCTTGCTGTTTTGCTGATGTCTAGTGACAGGGAAAATACATCTGTTTTCCATTCCTTGTTTGTAGAACGTCTATTGATGTTGATGGATTGCCCCTATAATTCATTTGTGTACATGCATTCAAAACCTTTTACAACTGGATGTAATAATTACAATTTTAAACATCAGAAGATTTATATAACTTTTTGTTTTACAATTATTACTACTGATGATGATGTCTAAATAGCTTATTTGAATTTAAGTAGTTGTTAATTATTTCGCATTTGAAACGTTTTATTCATAATGTATGCTGTATGAGTGCATGCAGATCTAATTAAGCACAAGGTGTTTTTATTTTCAATAAAATACATTTTTAATTTTTTCTGTGTTTTTATTGTGTTTATTTATTTGATGGTGTAAGATTTGATCATCTAAGCTTTATAATTACGTTGAAATATTGCTGTTGGAGTTACGAAAGTGGTGTCACAGCCCTTCAATAGCTTTTGAATACCAAAATTTTTTCGGGGGTGCATGCCCCCGGACTCCCCTAGATGACGGGGCTTCGCCCCTTTATTGTCCCCTTTCAGCACCAGTCAGATTTTCAGCTGGATCCGCCCCTGTCGGCCATCGTGAAAAACGCGACGTCGATTAAATAATTTTCTGTTTCTGCTAAATCAAGCAGTTACTGTACTTCCACAAATGTTGAATCGTTTTCACAAGTTATCCTATTTGCCTCAATGTCATTATCAAATAAATGTGATATCTTTTAATAACTTTTAAAATAGATATAACTTTGAAGTTTAAGAAAATTGAAAGTTTTATTTACACATTTCGAAGACAGAAAAGCGTTCTGCGCATGCGTATTGGACTACCGGGACTCTTGCTTTTTTCAACGAAAGACCCGGTTACCGGGACTCTATCCACGTCCTATAATTATTATCCCCTTATTCCTGGGGCCCCGAGTGCCCCCTATAATGAAATGCAGTAATAGCTCGATAAAATGATATCAGCATAAGCATTATATTCACGATAAACATAATACGAAAATTTCTTGCAAAGTCCATAACATCGTAACATCTAGTTATCCTTAAAATTGAATGAAAACTAACAAAAAGTATTCAGTAATTAAAAACTTTGCTGATATGTGATGGACCCTGTGATAGCACAAGACAATAAGAATAACTGCTTTTACAAACAATAAAGTGACGCACGCAAGACGCAAGCTTACCAGGATCAAGTCCATTAGTTGATCTTTCATCTCCATCTTCGTTTGTCATCATATCATCCATTTCAACAAGTTCCCGATAAACTGTACCATCACTTCGTGTTTTTCTACGCAGAAGAGCTGTAATTGATAAAAATGCCATCACCTCTTATTAGCAGACTTTTCTGCCTGCAAACTTGCAAAAGGGTATCCAGAACTAAATTCAGAACAAGAAACGTCGCCTCCTTTGAAATAATCCGCTGCCTCTTTTCAGACAGAAACTGTTTCAAATTTCAAATGTGATAACACTGTCCTGCATCTTGTTCTACATATGCCATCCAAGCAAAAAGGATAACCTCGTGAGCTAAATGTTCAAAAGATGGTAATCATATTTGTTTAGCTTCATTGAAAATATTTGTTATTATCACCACGTATGAATATACAGACAGCTGTTATTTACACTGCTGCTGCAATTCACAATGGTCGTGCTTGGCTGCACAACGGACGTTGTGTCGATATTCATGGGGCGCCTGTCATTGGGACAATTTTAGAGGGGTTTCCATATTCATGTTTGAGGGATAACGAAATTTCAATATAATATAAGTGTGATTTGAGAAATGTATGTACATAATGAACACCCATACTTGTGATTCGATTTGATATTTTTATGTTCTCAGAAGTATAACCTTTGAGCCATACAGACCAGAGCCATCAACAACACAGTTTGGGTTGATGTTAGTTTTTTTTTGAAGCAAAGATGATATGCAAATAATAAGATTAAAAAATAATTATCTTTTTAAAATAAACTATTAATTATATACAGACTGTCTATCAAATGATTGTATCTATATTGTTAAAGTGAAATAAACAACAAACTGTACAGTGTGTATATTCATCAATAGGGATTCTACTGAAAAATATACTGAATAAATGATTAATTCTGATACATGTCAACTCAACAAAGTGATTGGTAAAAATTCGAAGCCAATAGGATCAGAAATGACAAAGACATTAATGTTTTGATGCATCTAATCAACTGCAGGATAATATTTGTGACGTTAAAATTTAGAGTTTTCAATATTCCATATTATTTTAATTTGGTCCGAGAACAATTGAAATATTTACGTCACCAAAATAAATGTGTGGTAGAATATACAAATTAGATATTGATATCTCCGTCATTTCTTATCAGGTTGACTTCAAACTTTTACTGATCAATTTTTTCAGTTGACAATGCATTATAGAACCATTCATTTACTTGAAAATGATGTTTTCAGTAGAATCACCTATTAATTAATTAATTAGAATATGATGCTTTAAGCTATACCATTAACAATATAAGATACAACAGATAAGTTGTCAGTAATTTGTGCATCACAAATGTTTCAATGTTGACTGCATCTTGTTTTTACAGGTTGGTAAATCAAATCTGCCCATCAACCAAATATCGTCACCGTTGTGACTATAGAACTCTATGAACAAGCTGTAATAAAGTGTTTCTACACAACCGTTGCTATCGTTTTCTAAGACACTTCAATAGCAACTGTATATCTTATATCCTCTGTATCAATGTCATATCACATAGATTAAATCATATGGCAAGAAATACTGCAAATTTGTAGGCCTATATGATGTTTAACATAACCAGTTTCAAGACTAAATCAAATTTCAACAACTTTCCAGTCTTGGGGCATCCGGAAAAACTCTGAAATCAAGAAAAGATACAACCAATGTTACTTACTAAAAAACAATGCTTTTCTATGATGCCAAAAGGCCCTTTTGCAAACATAGTATTTGGAAAGGAATTTAAAAAAGGCTAGAGATACTTAACAATTAGCAAACGAGATTGACAGACTTGATTAACAGTTATAATTTTCAGGTCGAGGTGCGTGTTATCCGCAGAAATCTTATTCAAACGTCTTTCCCAAAAAATTTCTTGTCTCACATTCACACATGAATTATACAATTAGCCCCAGGTTAGCCTGTGTGTGACTCAAAACGTTTATAAGCAAAAAAACAGTAGAGTCTGCGACTTTGACTGCACTGCAAGGTCTAGTTCTTCTTCACAAAAGGTTTGCATTCAAAAACTCTAACTTCCGGTTTCACTTCAAGAACTGCTGCCTCTTTTTCAGGCATTTCCATGGTTACGTTTTATCGTTATCTATGCAGGGATTTCCTTTTTTAAACCAAATGACATACCGTGCATGATACTGGTAAAATATACTTATAAATATGCTTGCTTTCAAATATCAAGCTATAAGCATTCTCAATTCTTCTTTGGATAAGCTTTTCCTTAAAATCAAATGTTGTTTTCATCAATATTAAATACGGAATAAACACAGGGTAAATATATCACGGTTTTGTCTTTTGCATGTTTGAATGGTCTAGGCTACTCCCACTTATTACAATAACAAAGCACATACAGTATCAAGTTACACGCCGCTTCCTCTAAATCAGGCTCTGTTGCTATGACAATTAATAAATTGATCAAACAGATGTGATATAATTCTGCAATTTGATTGGGACATTGTTTTTGGTAGCTAGCCCTGCGTCCGCATAACTTGACCTTGCAATGGGAATTGCAGACTCTGCAGATTTGCTTAGAAACATTTTGAGTCTGAACGCAGGCTACGCCAGCGGATCAGGTCCCCATTTATAGGCAGGGTCCGACAAAGTCCGGAAACTTAGAAACCTAGTTTGCGGAAGGCTAGCAAAATTCAGAAGGAAAAGACAAAATGCTGGATATAAAGCTAAAATAAAGTTTTGATTTTAAGTTTTTATGTCAGTAAAATTTCTCAAATGTTCATCTAAAAATTTAAGGTTTGCGGAACGTAAAACATTTTGTTGGACCCTGCTTATAGGAATCCTTGAAGGGACTATGAAATGCTCTTGTATTTATACTATAATTCACAATAGAAGCAATCAAATGATTTAATTTGTAAACGTTCAAACAAAATTAATTTTAATCAGAGAGTTGTCAGAGAGATGAGCATAAACAAATAGCACTGGTCTACCATGTACATACCGTCGCAAAATGATAACCGCTCTACGTTCCACTGTATCAACTGGTCGTACGCAATGAGTTACTTCATCAGCGGCATACCCACTGCAATAAAATAATTGAGAATAAAGTGTAAGGGATGGGGGTACTCAGCTCAAAAAAATATGTAAACAATTCACCATATATCAAACCAGAATTTAGTAAAGACCACTTGGTATAACAAAAGGTTTGGACCTATGGAATATTGGGACAATTTCTTAGGCTTGGATTATAAACCAGGAAAATATCTGTCCGGCAGCTGATACTTTGCGAAAGATTTCACAGAAAAGGTACTTCTTTCCCATTCTGGACCCCCAACTGAACTCACTGTCATGGCTGCCCATTGACCAGTCTGCAGATAATGGCAATGGCGCACTCTAGATTCAACGATATTTGGATTTCTATGGTCAAACATCAACAAAGTAATTGCTGTTGCGTATCCGAGATCTCGGCGAAAACTGCCCTTCTCTGCAGACTGGCCTGGCCCACAAATCCGGCATCTTTGATTGTGTGATCCAGATCTTGCAATGCATGACGCGACGCAAACAGCATTCTTTATTCAAGACCTGGATAAATGATGATGATGATGATTTCTAAATAGCCTATGGGAGAAGAATTATCATTCTTCTCAGATACTAGACATTCATTGATGTCATTTGATTTACTCACCTAAGGACTGTGACACATCCACGATTCATTGGTAGACATAATATAGGATCTGTTGTTCTGATTGGATTAAAAGAAAATTTGCAACCAAAAGATAAAGCTGAACGACTAAAAAATGTAACTGATGCAATAGGTCGATCAAAAATATGTATTGGATCGATATGTGATACTATACAACCACCAGGTAGATAATCATTTATTACAGCACTGTTAGCAAAATCTTTTGGAATGATACGGCTATCTTCAAGTGGCTTAATTACAAGTTCATAAATCCAATTTGGAATTTCATCTACCTCACCATGCGGGAATAATCTTTCTTTACCTGGTCCGCGTTCAGACATTTGTTTACCATAAGTATACCCTTCACCAAAGAAATATTTTGTTCTCAATGGTGCTTTGTCTACTGTGTGTTGTTTATATAGTCCTTGGCAAGCACATGAAACGATATCGTCAATTTTTAATTCTATTTCTTTACATTTTACATCGTCAAATAAAATTCTTTGTTGAATACCTGAATGTAATTTTTGTACCTCACTTAGTTCATAAATTCTTCTCACTCTAGGTGCAATTGTTTTCGATTGTTTTTTTCGTCCATCAGATTTATCTCTTCTTAATGTTCTATTTAGTTTATCTCTTAGATCTTTGAAATTCTTTGCAGGCTGCTTCTCTTTTCCTCCGCTACCACGAGCCATTTTGTGCAGAAAGTGCAGAAAAGTTAACGCAGCCAAAAGTTAAACAACTCCTGATATCAAAATATGGGACTTCCTACCCAGACTTCTGTTTATTCATCTGCTTCACCTCTATGAAGTGTCAGGTGAGATGCAAAGCTTCCACTTTCACCTGTCACAGTCACTCGTCAGGACTTGAAGCTCTTAAATAAGCTGAAAAGCATTTTTCACATGGCTTATTTATAACCATATATATAACACTACAATCTTACAAGAATACATTTGACATGATATTGAGATATTTGAAGAACGACTTGATTTAACTATATTTTGTTATTAATTCGAATGAGAAATTTTGAATGAAATCTCGGTATGTGTCTAAAGGAAACGTTGAAAGGCACAAAATTCAATGCAGTACTGTAGCACTATATCCATAGTTTTTCTGTGTTGAAATTTCAAAATGTGACCAGTCAAAATTCTGTAAGAAATGAAAGTAGAAAGCGATACTTTTCATGTTTTGACCACGTGTTTAATTGTAACTGTAAACGAGGCTAATTTGATAAACGACGTCAACAACAAAAGGAGACCCAAAAAATTCAGCGAAGGAAAAAGTAACAGCCGCTTCTGAAAACTTTACCAATAAACACGCAAGTTTGACAGGAAGATTTATATAAACTACATATTCCTTACTAACTATTGAACATACCCAATTGGTTTATTATTACCTCATATATACATTTAGTATTGTATAGATAATGGTCTATTTATAATACACGATATGATATGGGATCTTCGGACAGTAAATTGAGTTTCAGACAAGCTGTAGTTCAACTTACAAGCAAGAAATCGGTAAGATTAATCTCTTCAACTATTATAATTTTATTATACTATGTTATTGAATTACACATGATATCATATTTTATATTTCATGATATGAATTATACAAAGATTTTTCTGTCATATGTGATATATTTGAAATAGTATAAACAATACTTTTTAAGATTGACTGTGTGTGAATATGAATTCAAATCAAAATCCAAACAGGTGTTCATTTAACCATTCTCATAATAAAATCTTATATTTGTTGGTCAATCAATGTATATTATTCCTAATAAAGTTTTACATCTTTGGAATAATTTTATTTTTGCTAGACAAATCATGTCATTAATTTATCATCTTGTATGACTAACATCGTTTTCCTTGATTAACCTCGGTATTCATTTTTTCTACGTTTGTTTATAAATCATAATCATTAATCAGCCTGCTACATCATATGGTTCGGTACAATTGATACTGGAAAATTTACACCAATTTTAAATTTATTGTTTGATTCTATCTGAATTTGTAATAGGCCTACATTTCACTAACCTATTTAAATTTAGCGTACTGATTATTCTTTCCACTACCACTTTTTAGTAGTCTGTTGTGATTGGCTAATAAGATATGTGATCAGACCAAGACAATTGATTTGAGTGTTTTAAAATAATGAAAATTGATAATGACATGAAACCACACGTTTACGTAATTATTTATTCAATATGAATTCAGTACAAACATTTAGTAGGCTACGTGATACTTTGTGCCATTACACGTACAGACTATGCGAAAGAAAAAGTCTGTCTGCGCACAGGCTAATGAGAGGTAGGCCTACTTCATTTTGACTGTAGAAGCATAGAGGCCTACTGTCTAACAACAATGCAGTGGTTTTAAAACATTATTCTTATACTTAAACTATATTAGCCTACATATAGTAATCTGCTGATAACATTAAATTGATAACATTAAACGGCAACTGGTAGATTACAGTTGCGTTGGCCTTTTTCATTAATGACTCCTACGTTTATTCAAAATTTTATTGTAGCCAATTGATTTGAATGATGATGGATTTTGGGAACAATTTTGGGGTGACTCGATTACAAATGTAAATGATATATTTGCATTGATTCCGTCAGCTGAAATCAGAACACTTAGAGAAGAATGTCCCTCTAATTTAGCAACATTGTGTTACAAGGTAAGCCTGACCAGAAGTTTGTGGGATTTTTTCCACATTTTCTGCATAGTTTTTAGGCCCTGTTTACAAGGAGGTCAAGTAACTCAGGTAGGCGAGCTACTTAGGTCTATTGTTTATGCGCGTTCTGTTTACAAGCAAAACGCAAAAGTTGTCTCGCCCCTCCCCCTCCCCGAGTAACTCCCCTCCCCGGGCTACTCGCCTTAGCAGACCAGGCTACCTTACCACCCAAGACAACTTTTTGTTTTGTAAACACAAATAGGCGAGTAACTCGGATAGACGAGTTAAAATTAAAATGGTAGCTTGAATTTTCTATTGTTTCGAACGTTTCTGTTGTAGACATCTTTTGTTCTCTAATTGTGGTTTCAGTTGCGCATGCTTAGATCAGCCTTAAATTATGCAGCTCGGGTAGGTGGGTTACTCGGGTTACCCTTGTAAACACACAACACATTTTAACTCCGTAAGGCGAGTAGCTCAGGTAAGGCGAGTAGCTCAGGTAAGGCGAGTAGCTCGCCTACCCGGATAAATCGCCCTTCTTGTAAACAGGGCCTTAGAGATAGCCTATTATTTTGACTTTTAGCAAACTTTCCTGATCTGGAACGTTGCCCTGTAGCAAATTTGTAATTTTAATTTACTATTCCAATATTTACAAACTTTCTTCTCTGAAAAAAGTTATAAATGTGACTCTTTCTTAAGCCTTTTAAATTTGAACATAAAATCTACCACTCACCTGCTAATGCCAAGGCCGGACTTCAGATTAGGCCTTAGTATAGTAGGTAACACATATTAGCCAACATTTACATCTTTTTCCAGTGTGTTGAAAAGTTGGTTAATGCGGCTTCAACAGGATGTACAGGTCTTCAGGAGCAGCAAGCAGGTAAGGTTTTCTTTGACTTATAATTGATATGCTATGTCTAGCCTACATATATAATATCTGTTGAGGTAATGGTATGAGAATACAAAGTATTTGTATTATCATCATGTTATGGAAGAACAAATTCCCTTTGTAAAATATATTCGCAATATATAAAAATATGTCAGTTGGATGGAAGACACGTTTTATATAATTCCAAGAAGTACAGAAAAATGTAATCCCTTTCAAATTAGCATTGTTGTTTTAAATAATTATTTCATATGAGATAACAGTTATTAGGTATAGATAAAAATTACAGAAAAAAAGAAATGTTTGAACTTTTTCTGCTCTTTCTGCTTGATGCTCTGGTTTTCCCACATACGACAGTAAATTAGAATGACAGTCAAAAATAAAACATGCTAGAATTATGCTACTTCAAGTTTCACACCATAAGGTGATCATCAGGCAGTTTATTTCAATTTAACTCAAGTTATTTCAATTTAATTCAATTTATTTGAATTGAAATGAATCGCCTGATGATCACCTTATGGTGTGAAACTTGATAGGCTTATTGTTAATTCAACCTGGATTAGAAGTGTCTTTGCTGCATACGATGGATCATTTCAACATTTACTAATCCATAGCGGAACAGCCTGATGCAAGCCATCTGCTAATCCTCTCACTTGCAAATCATTTGCAAACGGATAAACACTGGTAGCATTTCATTACAAGACTCTGGTATTTTGAAGCTGCACATTTCTATATACACTTGCCATCAGAATCCCAAATTTTTAACTTTCTAAAGTTTGAGACCTTGTAGCAAATATGACTTTCAGCTCATAATTTTCTTTGTTTGATTTTAGTCTTAAACTGTGTGAGGCTGCTTACAAGAATTTTACCGTATATATTTGAAGACCCTGATTGGCGTGGCTTTTTCTGGTCAACTGTTCCTGGACAGGTAGGATGTATATTTATTTTAATATCTAGACACTAATGTTATAAAGAACATGGTCTGATAAAGGTAGGAATCCTGCAATCCTGGATTTTGGTAGGCTAGAGCAAATTCAGAAGAAAATGATATTCGTCAAACCTCAAAAAAATATTCAGAAAAAATGCCAGTAGGATTCCAAAAGGCTGAACCTTTTGTCGGATCCTGATCAAGTAGAACAAAATACCAAGTTTATATATATATTTATATGTGCTACTTGAACTTTAATTGCTGAATAGATTGATTGATGTACCACTTATTAGAATTGTCCGAAAAGAATTATTGTGAGTCCCAGTCCATGGTAGTATTTCCCCTGTAAAAAACTGAGTTCCCAAATTATGAATGAACCTCACGAACATTCTATAAACTTTACAGCCTTTATGAACTGTTTGTCAACACCTTCAAGTCTGTCCGAATTTTTTTTATTTCACCAACATTTTGGTAGTGTACTTAAAATCTAATTAACTGATGTTGGGGTTCTTTCTCTATTTACACATATTTACTGGGTTACGAGATTATGTTGATGAACTGCGTTTCGCAGGGGTGGACAAATGAACTTTTATTTTCTTAAGCAACGGTAAGATTTCAATTTTGTCATTTTTGTCAAAATTGGTGTTATTTTGAGAGTTGGCGACTAATTAATCAACGCAGCCTGCCAATCCTGAGTCGGCTACTTTACTGTCCACCAATTAGAAGAAAGTTTATATTATTATCAAATTCACCGATGTTAGCAAAATTAAATGTCCTATGTCAACTTCTCCGACTCTTCGCTAACAACGCCGAGAACAATATAATATTCACAGCATTGGTAAAATTTTTAAGTTTCTTCAAAATAAAAATATGTAAAATGCAACACAACGGATTTTTCCCTCTCAATATATACTAAAGGATATTAAAGGTTACAGCATCTATATTTATATTATCATTGCAGGGAGAAGTAGACCCTAGAACTGAAGGAGTGGCGGTAAGTCATGTTGTTAGTTATGTATAGTATATCCTTCTGAATATCCTATGAGTGCCTTATGACAAACACTTAAAGTGTATATCCCGGATATTGGGAGATTGCTTCTTTAGATAGAGAAAAATTTTCTATTCGTACATGATCTTCTTGTGTTTTTACTTTGCGCGATCATTTCTCCTTCAAAAATGCAGTCAAAGTGACGATTTTGGGTTAATTTTGTGTTTCACTCTTTTTCCTCGAACAGGAACCCGTTTATTTTCAACAAGAGAGTTTACACCGGAAAAAACACTAAACTTTTTAATTATTTGTCTCTAAATAAAAAACCGCTAAACCAAATGACAATCTGCTTTCAGAATGAAATTTTCAACGTTCAGCTGAAGATTTAGAGCTATATTTGATCAATATTCAAGATCCAGGTAAAGAGATACAAGCCTCTAAAGTCAAAAGTTTTTAGTTTTGGATTTTTCTCACTCAAGTGCTCACACGATTAACACCTCTTTGCGACTTCGTCTAAACAGGTTATCGCTGCTGGATATTGAAGGTATGTGACTATTTTTAATACTCATCAACTATGCCGACTATGCTTAGACGAAGCAGTAAAGAGGTGTTAATCGCGTGAGCACTTGAGTGAGAAAAATACAAAACTAAAAACTTTTGACTTTAGAAGCTTATATCTCTTTACCTGGATCTTGAATATTGATCAAATATAGCTCTAAATCTTCAGCTGAACGTTGAAAATTTTATTCCAAAAAATAATTGACATTTGGTTTAGCAGTTTTTTATTTAGAGACAAATAAGTAAAATGTATAGTGTTTTTTCCGGTGTAAACTCTCTTGTGGAAAATAAGTGGATTCCTGTTCAAGGAAAAAGAGTGAGACACAAAAACGTAACTTTGATTGCAATATTGAGGGGGAAATGCTTGCGCAAAGTAAAAATACACGAATAACATGTACTGATAGAAAATTTTTTTCTATCTAAAGAAGCAATCTCCCTATATCCAGGATATACACTTTAACATTAGAATGGCCCAAAAAAACATTTAAGTTTAAAAAATATTGGGACATTGGAGCGCAATGCCCCTCTAAATTAGTACACATTGCACAAAGTCAAAAGGAAAAACGCTTTCATATTTTTTGAACTTATGATTTCTCTACCCATTAGTTCACAATAAACCAAGATTGCAATTCAACTTTCAAACTTTCATTTTTCTGGAACAGTCTACTCAATATGCAATTGGATTTTATAAAATCTGAATTTGTATTTTGATAATAAACTTTTTTATTATTTAGGGTCAAGATGAACCAGTACCTCCATTGGCACAATCCTTAATAAATGCAATTTGTGTAAGTAATACAGTACAGTATCATATTTGTTTAATCGTTTAATTCGTAAGAAGCAGCTGAGGTGTTCAACTGTTCAAACAATAGAAGTGTAATAAAACTAATAGATAATATCATATTCATTCCTCGTATTCCTGACTTTACACACATACAAATAAACTCACATTTGAGAAACGTAAGGCATGCGATGGCATGCAATCAGTCGTTACCATGGCAACACCATATCCGGTTGTCATGCAATAAGATTTTATGCTGCTTTACAAGTCGTTTATACTGGCAATGGGCCTACCCCAATAAATTTAGTTCAATAATTCATGAGCAGTTCATGAACCCTTTGGACAATTCATGAAAATTTAGCGCCATTTTACGTTCATAAACTGTTCATGAACTCATGAACTGTTTTTCGTAGGGGTAAATACAGACTGAATGCCAAGCTTGAAGTCAAACGTTCTATATGCAGAATAAATGAAGCTTCAATTATTTAAATTGTAGCAATCATGTTTAAGTTGATCCTATTACAAGTAGTCCTGATGATCTCATTTCACATTTCATAAAAAATCTCACTTCACAATTATTTGCTTCAAGGTCGATATTCATAATGAAAACAGGTAATAGAAAGGTGGTAACAGGTTCTAACAATGGTACAGAAGGTGATGAATTTCAATGCAATCAAAATTTATTATTTGTATTTCTTTAATAAAGCTTCAAGAACGGTAATTCGAAATTTGGAAAGAAATTATGTTTAAGAAAATTTTCAAATGAACATCACTACCAGCAAATATTATAAAACAACATACTAATTCTTCTATTTTCTTAATTAATAATTGCTTAATTAGCATAATGCGTGTGGTAGATCGCATCCCTTGAAATGCTGATGGTGTGTGCGGACGTGTGCAACTGTGCGTGTGTGATCTCACATCTAGGAATATAAGCCATGATGAACAAAGATGTGGACAATTTTATAAGATTTCATAAAGCTAAACCTTTTTTATTTACCCTACTTAATCTATTAATTTTATTACCAATATTTTTTAATATATATTTCTTTCCATTATCTTGGTTATTCTTATCCAATATCTCTTCTATACACTCTCTTATTTTATTTTATTTTTTAGGACTTACTATTTTGTCCAGATTTCACAGTGTTTGCAAAGAAAACTGGCGAACCGGTGAGGATCTTCAAAATACCTTTGAAATGAGAAAGCCTTTTTAACTATAATTTAATAAATGACATTCGAGTCTGAAAATTACAATGATGTAACTTTATATCAATCTGGAATTTTCTTCTGGTCTAAACTGTCATCAAAAGCGTAATTTAGGTCAAATCTTGCTGAGAAAAGAAAGAGACTGGAAAAAATTATGCCATTGTAATTTTCCGACTCGAATACATCATTTATTAAATTATTGTTTCCAATGTTTTTTCCATTCAAACCTGCATGTATTTTGTTTGTACAGCTACACTTGTATATAACAGGCAGTTGTGAGAGGTAGAAAAATGGACTGTTATATGCAGGTGGCCTGTCTTTACAGAATTGATTCAATTTTAGACATTGAAAGGGTGATCCCTATAGACAGTTGGTCGCTGCACAGAGGTGACCTTTATAACAGGTTTGAATGTATATAGATGTTGTTGTTAGATTTAATAATATAAATCTGTTTGAAATACTCTCGAAAAGCATAACAAATAACTCATCCTATGGTCTTGTGTTTTGTTACGCGTTTCTTTTGTCTCGTTAAGTATGTTTAATGTATTATTCTTCTATAAAGATCTCACGGCTGTGGTATATTTGATAATAATGATTCTGTAGGACTGTATTTTGTTAATGATATCTAACTTCAATTAATTTATATACTGGATTTATTCAATGTAATGCGTTTTGTTTGGTAATGATAAATGGCCAATGTAGACACTATCACACTTCAATAATACGGTTCAGCTTGTCCATTGATAATATTTATCAAAATAATCAGTATACTGATTTAATCTGCAGATTGTCATTCAACAATCGGCAAAACAATAATCGGTAAAAATACTCCGCAATTTCACAATCGGAACATCTTTACTAGACAAGTTGCTGATACTGTACTACTTTATATTTTATTTTTAAATGTGATACCTGTGAAATTTGATTTCAGAAATAAAAGCTGTAACAATAATACAATTTAAGCATTATATTTTCGTCATGCAAAATAATGCGAAATGTGGAAATCAGGATCTGTCCAAACTCAACTGAAAACAACTTTTTTCTAATAGTATGTGACATTGACTATAATAAGTATCTTGTTCAAAAAGTGTCTGAGAAAGCAGCGAAAAATTGTCGCACACATACCAGTACATACTTTTGCATTTATAAGGATAAATAGCACTTTAATGATTATTATAGTTGCAAATTTTTTTTATATTCAGGATGGCCCACAAGATTTATCGACTATAGATAGCTGTGCTTATATCTGGTAAGTTAATTACATGTAGGTCTACTTAACAAGTTGTATACACAGTTGTCAATATTGATATAGTGCGGCCTTGGTGTAGTGGCTAGGGCGTTGGACAATGGCCTGCAGGGTCTCTGGTTCAATACCTGTCCGAAGCACTATAGGTTAGCGTCAGGAAGAGCATCCGGCTATTAAACGCACACAAGCTTCAAAATACTAACAAATTAATCAACCACCCCGGTGAAAAAAAGCTGCAAGCTTACCCGGTTTGTGGGGAAATGATAAATCAAAAAAAAAAAAATCAAAAAAATCAAAAATAAAAAATAAAAATTATAATATTTTTAAATCGTCAATAAAATTATGTAAAACCAAACATTACCAATCTACTGTATCTGTACTCTTCGTTTAAAATTTTGTAAACGATGATAAAGCAAAGCACCCCTAGGAAAAATAGTTCATGAGTTCATGAACGTAGAATTGCTTAATTTTTGTTCATGAACTTTTCATGAAAATTATTACTCATTTTCTGCTATGATCAATTAAGATTTGTAAATTAAGTTATTATTTGCTTGGTCTATTTTACTGTAAGTTGACGTAATACTAATAGAGCGCCACATATCTAAAACGGCAGGTTTCTCCGGACAACTTGAAATTCACATAAAATGTTCATAAAAATACCATAAATACTTTCCCGTTTCTTGTTTTAGTCAAATTTTATTGTGGAGCTCACCAACAATGAATTTGTAAATCATTTCATGGTCAGAGCTCTCTTAATTCATACATTTCGTGTTTTCGTCATGCTTTTATGGATTCGCAAAATCATGGGAGAACAAAAGAATCAAAGACCATGAAGCTCACAAGCAGCATTTTCTCAAAACGATAAGAAGGCTTTGACCGTGAATCATGAAATATAACTTGGATTTTTTAGGGTTCACAATAAAATTTAATTGAAACAAGAAATAAGGAATTGTTTAGTATATTTTTATGAACACTTTTATGTGATTTTCAAGTTGCCTGGAGAAACCTGCCGTTTTTGTTCTGTGGCGCTCGGTCTATAAGAAAGCTTTCAAAATAACCTTGAAATAAGCTACTGTGTGTTAATAATGATGTAAAGTAATTTTTCATTTTCAATTGATAATATTAAGCAAATATTAAACATTAGGTTATAGAAAGATGAGTGTTGCGTCATGAGACACGGGGAAGGTGTAAGATAATCTGGAGGTCACAGCATGCATGTACAGTCAAACCGGTTATAACGGTCACCTCTATACAGCGACCACCTGTCTATAGTGGTCACTCTTGCAATGTCCAAAATAGTATTTTCTATTGAAACAAACCTGTACATAAAGCGACCTGTTTATAGTGGTCAATTTATCTACCTCTTGTAGCTGGCTGTTATATACAGGTTTCACTGTGTGTGCGATAAAGAATGAAGTGTTGATATCATACATGGTCGTAAATGTTCACAAAGATTATGCAAATATGCTCATACATTATCACAAATATCATGTTAATATGAGAAAGCTTGAATCGTTGAATCTGATTCAAAGCAATATTCTTCCACCTGGACTACTGCTTATGATAGCGGAATAATGTCATTGGTATTGATTTTGATGAACGTCCAATACGGTTTAATGAACGTATCATTCATTCTATTTTATAATCCAAATTATTTTATTATTACAGGGAAGCTGGTGTTGGATTTGCTAGTTCACCCCCACATGTTCCACTTCATGAATTAAACCGTACAGAATTATTAAAATTAATTTTAACCTGTTTTTCTGAAGCAATTTATCTTCCACCAGCAGGTTTGTTGTATTTATTGTTGCAAGTTTGACTCACTGTAATAATTTTTGTGTCTGATAGTAGTTTGTCATTACTGCTATCTACGTATAACGTGTCACACTATTGGCACCAACACCAGAAAAAAGTTTGAAATTCCATGGTGTTTTCATGGCATTTTCATATTTTAATATCAAGAATATAGATTTTCAAACTTTCAAAAATATTTATGGTTTTCACTTCTTTCACATTTTCATGGTGTTTACACAACCCTTTCATGGAATTTTCATGGTTTCGTATTTGTAGTATCACAGGTCCGCAGTATGCTCTTTTATTATGCTCCGTCACATGTCTGGATGGTAAATAATTAACCATACTCATACACAATTTTCTCTGTTTGTAAATTGTTGATTACTTAATCTGATCTTTCCCTCAGTTATCTGAATAATTATTTGCCCTTTGTTTTACAGAAGCTCAAAATGTTCCAAACAAATGGTTAGCATGTTTTTCATCAGCTGAAAATAGGTCAGTTGTAGCATTCACACAATAGATAATTTTGATCATAATGCCATTGGATAATGAGCTTGCTGATTCATATATTTACAGTTTGTGACTCTTTAATAGTTAACTTACAAAGACAATTTAATAAACGCTATGAAGTAAGCTGATAACTTTATGAACATTTCATGAATAGCCTAGTTCATGATAATGAAGTTGCCCTATTGTATTACCTAAGAAGGTCCAGTGAAACCTATAGCCTATAGTCAGCTATGAGAGGTAAGTGTATTGATCACTATAGGCAGGTGACCTTTACATACAGGTGACCTTGTAAACCCATATTTGTATTTTGTTTTGAATTTTTTATCTCCTTTTTTACAGACATGCTCTGCCACTTTTTACATCCTTATTAAATATCATTTGCTCTTACGACCCTGTTGGATATGGACTACCGTAAGTTGTTTCAAATTAAAAGTTTTGAATCCGAACCCTAGTCCGATTGTTGCAAACCTCTATTTCAAATGTTCTACTTTATAACACAATGAATCAGTGTCATTATTTTTAATGTTATTTTCATTTCAGTTCATGAACAGTTCAAGAAAATTGGAGCCATTTAACGTTCATGAACTGTTCATGAACTCCTGGACTGTTTTTCGCAGGGGTGGTTGGCGCCTGGAAGGGCATCCGGCCATTAAACTTGCACACACTTCAAAAATACTAATCAATTTACCAACCACCCCGGTGAGAAAGCTACTAGCTTGTGGTAAAATGAGGAATAAAGAAAAAAAATGTATTTGATACCCTAGAAACTATGTTATGGTCAAATCCTTGTCAAACGATTTCGGAAAAAGGAAAAGTCAGATTAATGCCATGAAAATGATTGGTAATTTAAGTTGCGTTTCATTAAGCAATTTACGCTGTATTACAATATTTTGCCTACAAAAATGCATGGAAAGTGGAAACTTTTGATTAGTTCATGAACTCACAAATACGGCATGCATAAATTGTGCGGGAAGTTCATGAACTGAGTTCGATTGTTGTGCCATTCGAGGTTCATGAAAATTTCATAGAATAATTCCCAAACATATAACATTGCCATATGTCAATCTTGAATATTAATAATTACATATTGTATTTGCGTATAAGTTTTCTGTGTAAGTTAAAGTCATGTCATTCAATTTTTTATGAATTTCAATCTATTTATTTTATTGTAGGTATAACCATTTGATGTTTGCTGACAATCGAGAATCACTTGTTGAAGTTTCTCTGCAAATTTTAATTGTTGTACTTGATTATGATATGGAACAGCATCAACTTCTTGATTCCGCTTTCAATACAGATCAAGCACCAGATGTATGTTAATTCTTATAGCAAATGATTTTTATTTATTTATTCTTTTTATCATTTTACCACAAATCGTATAAGCTTGCAGCTTTTTTTCACGGATGCCCTTCCTGACGCCAACCTATAGTGCTCCGGCCAGGGATTGAACCCGAGACCCTGGGGGCCGTGGTCCAATGCCCTAGCCACTACACCAAGGCCGCAGCTGGTACTTTGTCACTTGGGCAGGGTATCACAAAATTTTTGATCTTCCGGGAACTGTGTTGTTCGATTGTAAACCTTCTGGGATTGAATTTAGAATACTTCATAGTTTTGAAGATTTTGATCTTAACATTTCAGATATTTGACTTACTTTGAAGCAAGAATCATGGACTTCAAAACATGAAATCCAAAACTAATATTTTGAATTTTGAATAAGAAAATAATCATGATAAGATTGGAAACCTTCTGATTTTGTGCTGGCCTTCTGGGAACCAGGTTCCCAGGATCCCACACTTTGTGACAGCATGCACTTCGTTTTCGTTAGTTGGTTACTGTTTTTGGAGCGTGTGTGTGAACCTGACGTCAACCAATAGTGCTTCTGCCAGGAATTGAACCCAACACTGTGCGGGCCAAAATCAGGAAGAGCATCCAGTTATCAAACCCACACAAGCATCAAAATACTAATCAAATTAACCAACCAACATCCCAGTGAAAAAAGGCTGCAAGCCTACCCGGTTTGTGGATAAATGTTAAATTTAAATCCAAAAAATTAATCCAAACCTCTTGAGAAAGGTCACCTGTCTATAATGGTCAAATGTTATTCTTATTTTATTATTATTCATGTTTTTGTTTGTTTTTTATTTCCTTAATAAAGTAGGCTAAATTTCCGTGGTATCCAAAACATGGTGCCTGATTAATATAGTACAGTAATCAATACCCAATAGCCTTTATCTCAACAAATTATTTTTTTTTATCTCCTAATAGAAAATTCAGGGACGTTTGTAGGTCCTTAGAAGGAAATAAAATAAAATAAAATAAAATAAAATAAAATAAAATAAAATAAAATAAAATAAAATAAAATAAAATAAAATAAAGTAAAGTAAAGTAAAGTAAAGTAAAGTAAAGTAAAGTAAAGTAAAGTAAAGTAAAGTAAAGTAAAGTAAAGTAAAGTAAAGTAAAGTAAAGTAAAGTAAAGTAAAGTAAAGTAAAGTAAAGTAAAGTAAAGTAAAGTAAAGTAAAGTAAAGTAAAATAAAATAAAATAAAATAAAATAAAATAAAATAAAATAAAATATAAAATAAAATAAAGTAAAGTAAAGTAAAGTAAAGTAAAGTAAAGTAAAGTAAAGTAAAGTAAAATAAAATAAAATAAAATAGAATAGAATAAAATAAAATAAAATAAAATAAAATAAAATAAAATAAAATAAAATAAAATAAAATAAAATAAAATAAAATAAAATAAAATAAAATAAAATAAAATATAAAATAAAATAAAGTAAAGTAAAGTAAAGTAAAGTAAAGTAAAGTAAAGTAAAGTAAAGTAAAGTAAAGTAAAGTAAAGTAAAGTAAAGTAAAGTAAAGTAAAGTCAAATGAAATGAAATAAAATAAAATAAAATAAAATAAAGTAAAGTAAAGTAAAGTAAAGTAAAGTAAAGTAAAGTAAAGTAAAGTAAAGTAAAGTAAAGTAAAGTAAAATAAAGTAAAGTAAAGTAAAGTAAAGTAAAATAAAATGAAATAAAATAAAATAAAATAAAATAAAATAAAATAAAATAAAATAAAATAAAATAAAATAAAATAAAATATAAAATAAAGTAAAGTAAAGTAAAGTAAAGTAAAGTAAAGTAAAGTAAAGTAAAGTAAAGTAAAGTAAAGTAAAGTAAAATAAAATAAAATAGAATAGAATAGAATAAAATAAAATAAAATAAAATAAAATAAAATAAAATAAAATAAAATAAAATAAAATAAAATAAAATAAAATAAAATAAAATAAAATAAAATAAAATAAAATAAAATAAAATAAAATAAAATAAAATATAAAATAAAGTAAAGTAAAGTAAAGTAAAGTAAAGTAAAGTAAAGTAAAGTAAAGTAAAGTAAAGTCAAATGAAATGAAATAAAATAAAATAAAATAAAATAAAGTAAAGTAAAGTAAAGTAAAGTAAAGTAAAGTAAAGTAAAGTAAAGTAAAGTAAAGTAAAGTAAAATAAAGTAAAGTAAAGTAAAGTAAAGTAAAGTAAAATAAAATGAAATAAAATAAAATAAAATAAAATAAAATAAAATAAAATAAAATAAAATAAAATAAAATAAAATAAAATAAAATAAAATAAAGTAAAATAAAATAAAGGAGTGAATAGAATTTTCTGATTTTTCCATTTGAAAACATTCATTTTGCTTTTTTAGATTACAGCTTCAGAGAACCTTTTTTGCAACTATCTGACAAGAATTCACCGCGAAGAAGTAAGTATTGAGAATTCAGTGAGAATACAATGAATTATTAGTTAGTTAACAAGTTAACAGTCATAAAAATAATTATTACGTGTCAAGGCCCGAGCAAACGATCCAATTTTGTCATTTGGACTCAGTTGGATTTTGTCCAAATAGCAAAGTTGGATCGTTTGCCCATGCAGTCGCGCCAGTGGGATGACCATTAACGATCGATAATCACCTCTGGTGACTAGTCCAAATGGGGGGAAAAGTTTTTGATTCGAATCAAAAACTTTTCATGTGTTTGAAGGAAGTTGAGGAATTTTTACGAGATTTTTACGAGTTTGCATGTCTAGGCATGACTAAATATTGCACGTGATCGTCTACGCAGGCGTAGTAGTATAGAATTGCACGTGGCCGTATATACATCATTTATAAACAAACCACGAGAGCGTACAGTCACATTGAAACTGCTATTTTATCTATCTATTTACTGCGTTATTTTGATATCAAATTAAATGTCTGGAATAAGTGAAACCGTACATTCTTTTGATTTAATTAACCAGTCATACCCATCAGAAGTATCCGACGTGAATTCTGAATTATCAGACTCTATCGAAGCAGAATTGCAAACGATCGATGCTTTTGCGATTCGAAGAGCAGTGGCTATGATGGAACACGATGGAAGGGAAACCAGTGTCAGTGGATCAGATTCAAGATCTCCGGTACCCCCTCCAGCGAAGAAAAAAGCTACCAAGAAAACAGGGAAGCAAAGTGTGACAACTTCCAAGAAAAAAAAACGAGAAAAAAGCTGCAGCAGACGGAGAGAAGCATGCTTGGAAAGATTTTGAGGTGGAGACACTTATCACTCTATTAGAGGCTGCCCCTGCTTTATGGAATACACAAGCACCAGAGTATATGTTACGGGATAAGAGAGAGGCTGAAATTAAACTAATAGAAGATACATTAAAAATTCCTGCTTCTGAGATCAAGACAAAAATAAATGGACTGAGAACTCAGCTAGGACGGAATTTGGCAAAAATGAATCAAACGAAGTCAGGGCAAAGTACAGATGAGTTGTTCACGCCTAAATGGAAGTTTTTCAAAAGCCTGCACTTTTTGATACAGCCTATGACTGCAGGTAGATCAAGAAACACCATCAGCGCGGAGGACGTTGGAGAGGAGATAAACACTTCAGGTTTGTCAACATACAGTACTTCTCGACCTCCGTCACAAACACGTGGTCGTCAATCTGCTGACGCTGAAAGACGTGCCATGATGAAAGAGGCCATTTCTGCTATCAAAGAGCCTGTCCAGGTAGCCGAGGCCCCTAATAATTCAGAACCTGTTGACCACTATGCACATCACATTTCCCGTAAGCTACAAGGTCTGAGTAGGAGAAGTCGATTAATAGCTGAAAAAAGTATAAATGATATATTATTTGAAATAGAATTGAATGATATACCAACAACCCCTGGCCCCCCCTTGGACCCACAATATCATCATCAAGCACATCAATCTCCTCCTGTAATAGCACCTTCTACCTCTTATCAAGCACCCCTGCCACGTCCTTTGGTTGTAAGACCTGGATCACAAATTTATCAAGCCGATCGCTTCCAACAGTCAAGTTATCGATGAGGTTACTTTACATGTATATTAACTTTTGCCAATTATAGTTTATCCTTCAGAGGCACTATATTGATATAACAACATTTAATTTGCATGATTTGCATAATCCATTTTGTATTTGAATCGCTTTAATATAGTTTTCAAATCTATTCTCTGATTTTATGAGTTTGTTATTGCCTTCTGTCTTGTTTGTTGTTGATCTATCATTTACTTACCAGCTGATTCAAGCCCCGCTTCCCCCTACTGTTTATTAAAGTTGATGCCCCTTGTATTATGGTACCCAATGAAGGGAATCAGTATAGACACGTGAGCAAGAACATTGAAGGGGTCCTTTATAATCCCCAGAGGCAATGAATAACTTCAAACAGAGTAATCATGTTCCAAGGTATGATGCATTACTATTGGCTAATGAGAATAGAATAAAGAAATATAGCTAATCAAAATAAATCATCACATTGCATTAGTGAAGCAATAAGTTCATATTGATAGGCACTTACAAAACATTAACAAATATACACTGTATAACAGGGTGTATGCCCGTTCAGAAAATAAATTTACATTATAAGTTCATAACATAATTAACATAATAATATAAGCCAGCTCTAATCAAGTATATACATTAAAGTAATAATAAAAATTATGATCATTACTACATCCAAATAGGCGTACATAGATTATATAATTTTGTTGTAATAGAATTATGTTAATATGACCACAAATCAAGATTTAGATGAATAGGCTGCAGATATAATAAATTACATAGCAAAGACATAACTCCATTGCTTCCATATTCAATTATTCATTGACGTAGTTGTGGTAGGCAAAGACCATATTGCCACAAAACCATACCTTCGTTGCAGAAGTAATCTTTGAAATTATCTCTAACTTCCTTTGCAGCAAACGGGGCATTATGGCCTGTTGGTGGGACCTGCAGAGGCAGCATATTTGATGTGCAATTTTGTTGACGCCATCTCCCAGGGGCAGTTTCGTGGTTAGCATTAGTGCTGTCACACAAGCCAGAAGGACAATAAGAACCTGTGTTGTCTGTTTTGCGTAGAAAATTGTGAATTATCAGGGTGCATAGGGTGACTACCTCTATCTTTTTTGGAGGGATTGTGAAATTGCTACGAAAAAGCCTCCAACGATTTGCAATAATACCAAACAGGTTCTCAGATATCCTTCTGGCTCTACTGTGACGATAGTTGTAAATTCGTTTTTCATCATCTAAATTTGACATGGGATAAGGCTTCATGAGAAATGTTTTTAAGGCAAATGCGTCATCCCCAACAAAGACATAAGGCAACAATACAGTGCTGGAAGGAAGGGTATTGTTAGGGGGCAACTCCATCTCCCCGCTTTCAATTTGCTGGGCCAAAGCGGTTTTATTCCATACCCCTCCATCAGATACTCTCCCATTAGTTCCAACATCTGCGTACAGGCATTCGTAATTAGGGCCAGCTACAGCTAGAAGGACTATAGAATTGGTGTGTTTGTAGTTGTAATAAATAGAACCAGAGTTTGGGGGTCGCTGCATAACTAGATGTTTACCATCAATTGCTCCAATGCAATTTGGATATTGCCAACGATCACCAAACTCTTTGCCTACAGCAATCCATTCTTCTGATGTGGACGGTGTTTTCAGAAATATTGACTGCATGTGTTTAATAACTGCTTCACAGACATTTTGGATAATGTATGAAATAGCTCTTACAGAGATCCTAAATTGATAGGATAGTGAGTGGAATGTCTCTCCTGTTGCCATGAACCTTAATGTTAGTGTTAAGCGTGATTTTGCGTTAATGGTTGCAGTTCCTCCGACAATCTCCGTTGGAGTGATATCTGCCTCAATGTAGCTAAGAATAGTTAGAAAGTGATCTAAAGTCATTCGTAGCATTTCTCTGTATGAGGCAGAGTCCTCGGCCGACAATTCTCTGATGATATTGCTGGAATAGCCATGTTGGTTTCTTCGTCTTATCCAGTCTCGAGTTCTACCTCTTCTCCGTGGAACATTATCATCAAACATAATCTCCAACATAATAACAAAGAAAGCAAGTTTTCGCTTACGAAGCTGTTGCAATACAAGGGGCGATAAAGAAGGTGCCATAATCAAAAGAAAATACATATAATTTTGCACAAACTCAACAAATAAACGGCATGTTTTTATAACTCAGTTTCAGGTGGGTAGTTCCCAGGTCCAATCCCGCGTTTTAGGAAAAGTCTATGGTTAAGTTGGATAATCGTTTGCCCACGTATCCAACATTTCATTTGGACTCAATTGGATTTTGTCCAAATGACAAAATTGGATCGTTTGCTCGGGCCTTCACAGTACTGGTAATAAGACAGAAGTAAAAGGCTTCTTCATACTCTCTAGGTCAACCACAATTTTCCAGCTGTTACCTGCCCACCCCTGCGAAAAACAGTTCAGGAGTTCATAAACAGTTCGTGGACATTAAATGGCCCCAAATTTTCATGAACTTTCCATGAAAGTTCATGAAATGTTCATTTGTACATTAACAATTCATGAAAAGTTCATGTAAATCAGGGCAATTTAGCGTTCATGAACTGTTAATGAACTCCTGAACTGTTTTTCTCATTGACAGTGTCTGAATGAGGGCTAAATTGCCTTCCAGAATCCTAGGAAATTTTGATAATGTTCTTCTGAATTTGTTGTTGAGGTTTGGCCTATAAATCAAAAAATTACCATTTTTGTTCTGACTATAAAAGCTATTTCTTTTGATTCACAGGACTTTCAATTCATCCTTCGAGGCATCACAGTCTTGCTTCAAAATCCATTAACACAGGTATATTGAATAATATTGATAAATAATTAATATAATTTTATATCCACCTGGGAAAATATGTTTTAAGTTCATAAACTGTTCATGAAACCACTTGAACTGTTCATGCACAGTTCATGAACTTTACAGACATTTCTGAAGTGTTCATGAATCCCTTATAAATAGTTCATGGATAGTTCATAAATGTTAAAAGGGCCTGTTTGTGTGGGATCACAGCTTGAAGCAGACTAGAATTCTTCGATATTTGTAAACATTTCCAAAACCGACTGAAATAAAGTCTTGAACATCATAAAGATTTAACAGAAATAGCAAGGGTTTGTTACTTTGTATGGAACAGATTAACTAACAGAATCAAACATTTTAATATGAACAAAGCCATTTAAACAAAATATAAACAAAACATTTTAATTGTATATTATAATTTATATATAAAGAAGTTGAGACAAAATTGAGAAGTTAAATTAAATTAAGATAAAAATTGCAAGATTGTACAAAGGATGTTACCCCTGCGAAAAAATCCATGAGTTCATGAACAGTTCATGCACAGTTCATGAACATTTTTTTGTTGGTTCATGAACAATCACAAAAAGTTCATGAACATTCCACAAACCGGTTCATGAACGTGATAATGCCCAAAGGTTCGTGAACAGTTTCATGAATTTTGGGCAATTTCGCGTTCATGAACTCATGAACTTTTTTTCGAAGGGCTAGGATTGACTTAATAATAGATATAAAATAAGATTATCTTACTGGTTGATCTACTTGGTTTTGAAGAAAGATTTAAAATATTTTATAGGCATGCATTTGGTTCTAATATGTTTACTCAATATTTACATCAACTGTTCACCAAAACAATAGATATGTTTCGTTATACGATGATACTCTAAATTTGATACAAGTTTCTAGATTTTCCAATGTTTTATTTTTCTAGACGTATCTTCCTAACTCTTGCAAACGAGTGAAATGTCATCAAGAATTACTTGTACTATTTTGGAAACTTTGTGATTTGAATAAGGTAATTTATTAAATGAAACATGAGCTTGATGACTAAGTTACACCCTTACAAAAAGTTAACGAGTTCATGAATGTGAAATTCCCCCTAGATATCATTCAATGTTCATGAACTTTCAGGCAATTTCATATTCACGAACCAGTTCATGAACTGGTTAATTAAGTGTTCATGAACTCTTTGTGACTGTTCATGAACTGTTCATGAACCCACAAAAAGATGTTCATGAATTTTTTTCACAAGGCCAAATTCGGAAAACAAGGCCCATAAAATATCCAGGCCTTAAGGATGTCTTGAAAATAGGCTTCAAAAATGTTTAACCACTACACTCTGACATTTTTCCACCTATACAGTATACACATTACGCATCAACAGCCTTAAACTGATTTAAATGGAAATGGTATCTAGATTACCTTATCTCGAAGATGGGAGGTTATAAAATTTGCTCTTCAATTATTATGCCAATTTTGAAATCCTACTGATTTCCACTATTGTTAATATGTATATGCATGAAGTATGAGCCATTCTAAAATATCACAAACAGTTTTCTTTGATCTGATAGGTCGAAAAAGTGTACATGAAATCCTAGGGTAAAGCACGGCTCAGAAAATCGTGAAAAACTTCTTCGCATGAAAACTTTGATTTGTTAGAAAATAAAGATCTTAGAACTTTGTCTGCACCTTATTTACAATGAATATTTCAGATATGGCTACGATTTACTCGGGGAGCTAAAAACCACTCTCTCTGAGCTCGTGATGTTTAAGCGCTTCACTCGTGTCTGCCAACTTCTTTTCATTCAGTATATATGAATACATACATGGCAAGTGTGTGGTAACCCTTGCGAAAATAGTTCATGAACTGTTCATTAAACTGTCTATGAGAGTTCATGAACAGTTCAGGAAAATTAGGGCCATTTAACGTTTATGAACTGTTCATGAACTGTTTTTCGCAGGGGAAGCCTTTAATAACGCTCGACAACCCATTTGCTAAAAAAATCAATGTGAATCCAATTGTGTACATGTATGATTTTAAATGATTGAAAAAATTTTTTATCTATTGATCAAAAGGGAAGCCCAAGCTTCTTAAAATGCTTAATGATCATCATATTCTGAAATTCTATTATTAATAATCTGTTGTTTTATTTCTTATTTTTAGAAATTTCTCTTCTTTGTTTTGAAGAGCAGCGATGTTCTCAATGTTTTAGTGCCAATTCTATTTCATTTGTGTGATTCCCGTGGCGACCCATGTAAGTTAAACATATCATCCTAATCAGGGTTGCTTCTTTCACAGTTTTTAAGAACTTTTCTAATCAATCAATCAAGCATTTAGCCTATTTGCAGACCCAAAAACACTATTTTTAGGAATAATTCGGTCTGTGTAATTTCGGCGGAAAGCTTGCCCTGGGTTGAATTGGGGGACGGGGGTGCCTACGCCAAAAACAGTTCATGAACTTCAAATGGCCCTAATTTCAATGAGCTGCTCATTTCGCAGAGGCTGAAGTGTGAGAAACCATTGTTTGCCACAAATGAATCACTTTGTAATTACGTACAACTTTGCATACAATCTGCAGAATCTTTATTTTTATATTTTATTTTATTTTAGCTCGTATTGGATTAATGCATATTGGCGTATTTATTCTTCTACTTTTGAGCGGCGAAAGGAATTTTGGTAAGCAATCAGCAGATTTGTTGATTTGCAATTAATCCGGACAAAAGAATTTAGAAACAGAAATGAATCTTGATTCAAATATATACAGTAATTCTAAAAATTATTTTGAAACTCGATCTAACGGTTAATAATAATTTTACGATATAAACTATCTAATGGGTCAAAAATGAGTGATTGGTAGATGGTGTTTTTAAAATGTTCAAATTGTTTCTTCTGTATCTAGATTGACATTTCTCAAACCTTTTTTCAAAAATTTGATTCAAATGTCTTTGATTGATGACATAATTCCTTTGCGAATAAATATTTGGAGATCTTGAACAATTTTCAGTGTCTAGAAGATGCTAAATAAATGTTTTGTTAGAAACTGATGAAGAATCGTTCTGTTAATGTTAGATTTTAAAATGTTTTTGAATGTTTGTTTCTAGGCGTTCGTTTAAACAAGCCATACAATAGTCGTTTACAAATGGATATTCCCGTCTTTTCAGGAACACATTCAGATTTACTTGTGATTGTAAGTCATTATTTAACTAATGTAGTTTTTTCTCTAGCTTACAATTTTAATCTCAATATTGATTTTCAGTAGAGATGCGAATAGAATATCGATTAATCGATTAATAATTGAGTATCAATGAAATATCGATTATTCAAATAGTAAATGAAGTATTTGTTTATTCAAATTAATATTAAATATGCTTGTTTCCAAATATAAAGTAACCTTTCTTGGATAAAATTTTCTTCAAAATCAAATGCTCTTTTTACCAATATAAAATACATTCACCATTAACAGCAACGTCTTTTGTATGTTTGAGTGGTCTACTGAACTCCTCCTAACTACCATTACAAAGAAAATCTCAAGTTATGTGTCATAGTTCTATTCCAGACTCCGTTGCTATGACAATCAATTGATCGAACAGATGTGATGAAACATGATGCGCGCTGAATCACATTTTTCTATAAACTAATGTCGAAGCGAACAAACTGAGCAAACAAACTGTTGTAGTTATGTGTTCAAAATCTATGTAAAGATAGTCATGTTGAATATGATGTTTTCAATGCATTTCTTGCAGTCATGGAAAAGGTTTTGTTTGTGTTTTCATCGTCTATATAAATGGTAACAATAGAACGAAAGATTTCGATTAATATTTGATTCGAATCGAATACTAACTTGTCGAATATTCAATTACTTTTTGGACTGTCGATTCGCATCTCTAATCTTCAGCAAGGGTTGTCAGTGAGAAGTTTAATAAACTTACTTAGCAGTACTGTGAAAAGAAGCATATCAGAGCTTCTGAGCTTCTGAGCTTCTGTATTAACAGAACATAACATAGCATATTATGTGAACACATATTGTACTGTACTCTATTTGTATAGATTTCATTTGAGAATTAAACTAGAATTATCCCTGCAAAATTTAGTTTGTGGATTTGTCAAATGGTTTTGTTGGACACTAAAACATGAGAAACGTAATTGTTATAATTTATCAATTTATTTATTGCGTATAGTATGTTTCACACCTTTCCAAAAACATTTTTAGATTTTTGCCGTTGATAATTATCACATGGGCCTAACTATGAACAAAATCCTGAAACCTGGAACCTACCCCCACGCGAAGAATAGTTCAGGAATTCATGAAAAGTTCATGAACGTTAGAGGACCCAATTGTCATGAATTTTTCATGAACAGTGAATGAAAATGTCCATAAAAATTGGGCCATATAAGGTTCATAAACTGTTCATGAACTCCTGAACTGTTTTTCGCAGGTGTAGATTTATTGATGACTAAGAAAGTTTGGTAGAGAAAAATTATTTTTGAATTTCTGGATAAGTTTGATAGGGATAAAATTCTATGAAGGAACATTATATTCTCCTATATTCTTTGCTGTGTCATATTTATATTTAAGCTGCTGTATTATCTGAAATCTTCAATTATAGTTCTTATCTTTGTTCCAGGTCTTTCATAAAATCATCACAACAGGACATCAACGCCTTCATCCATTATTTGATTGTCTTCTAACTATCATTGTTAATGGTAAGTTTAATATATGCATGTATACATAAAACTCTCTTGAATGCATATATTCTAAAATATCATGAAGGAATCCTGTTATGTGATTATTTAAAAAAGGATTACAACATACAGTGAAACATGTATATAACGGCCAGCTACCAGAGGTAGATAAATTGACCACTAGAGTATAGACAGGCGGCCTTCATATACAGGTTTGATTCAATATAAAATACTCTTTCAGGCATTGCAAAGGTGACCACTATAGACAGGTGGCCGCTATATCGAGGTGACCGTTATAACATTTTTGACTTTCATTTGAAACTTGTTACGGTAAGCTTTCTGCAAGATAAAAGCTAATTACTTGTTAATAAATAGAGATCAGTAAAAATTTGCTTGTGCAATATGGGTTATATAAACATGTGTGCTACGTCATGAGGCAAGAGGAAGGCATAAGAAAATCACTCACCGCAGCGGTTCTTGATTTTCTAATGCTTTCCTCTTGCCTCATGACGCAACACTCCTGTTTTAATGCAGGCTGTCACAAAATGCAGGATCCTGGGAACCTGGTTCCCAGAAGGCCAGCTCAAAATCAGAAGGGTTCCAATCTTATCATGATTACTTTCTTATTCAAAATTCAAAATATTAGTTTTGGATTTCATGTTTTGAAGTCCATGATTCTTGCTTCAAAGTAAGTCAAATATCTGAAATGTTAAGATCAAAATCTTCAAAACTATGAAGTATTCTAAATTCAATCCCAGAAGGTTTACAATCGAACAACACAGTTCCTTGAGGATCAAAACTTTTGTGACACCCTGTGTTTATGTAACTCGTATTGCACAGGAAGTGTTTATTTTTGTATAATATATTATTTAAATCTCTGTTGTGTAGTATTGAGCGATATGTATATTGACCAATCAAATTTGTTTATTATTTAAAATGATATTCATTAGAGAAATGAAACCTTGCCTTGATCGACAAGTTGATTCCATAAGATCTAAGATTTGTTCGTTAATTTCATCCCCAATGATGCATTTATTATTAACCATTTATTATGTAAAAAGCTATAAATTAGATATACTTTTAACTTTGTATTTAACTTGAAAATGTTCTCAATGCTCATTTCTAATACCGGTAAATTCATTTGCTGCTAGTTATTGCTTAAAATTATTGTCAAAGAAGACTCTTAATGCGGCCTTGGTGTAGTGGCTAGGGTGTTGGACCACGGCCCGCAGGGTCTCGGGTTCAATCCCTGTCCGAAGCACTATAGGTTGGCGTCAGGAAGGGCATCCGGCTATTAAACGCACACAAGCTTCAAAATACTAACAAATTAACCAACCACCCCGGTGAAAAAAAGCTGTAAGCTTACCCGGTTCGTGGAAAAATGATAAATATAAAAAAAAAAAAAAAAAAAAAAACATTCTGTATTATATTTATTTATCAGTTTCACCCTACCTGAAATCACTGTCCATGGTAGCAGCAAATAAAATGTTACATTTATTAGAGGTAGGTTAATTGAATTGTTGCTAAGATGAATTTATGTTTGATGATTTATCTTAAAACGATCAAATGTTTTTTAGCAGTTTTATTGATCGAGGTGCATGCTTTAATTTGCAGATGAAGTTATGATGAATTTTGAACCATTGTTTCAACTGGAGATAAAATAAAAACAAAACTAAATGTTGTTGAAACAACCAAGTTATACCCCCGTAAAAAATAGTTCATGTTTTTCGCAAGGCTAGTTTCAGATTAACACATACAATAAAAACAAGGAATGTTCAAAGTTCGCAAAGAAACATGGAATCATTGAGAATCACGTGATTCATTAGCATAATGGTGATTGGTCGAAAATGTTTCAACGACTTTGTTTATCCAAAAGATTATGTTTTTTTTTGGGAAAATAATACAAATCAGGAAATTAATGACGTGATTTTGTATGTATCCTTTTATACACGGGTTACTGTGAATCATCGCGATTTATACACACTTGGGATGTTAGGAGAAACACAGTAAACTGGAATATCCCCACCTGTGGCTCGGATATCGATCACTTCAGTTGAACCTGTTCATGAACTCAACATTTGTTTGCAGGGGTGTTCAATTCATTAATTACTGGTATAGGAATTCAAGATGAATAGACTATCCAGGAAGTTCATGAATTTACTCATGAACCCACAACCATTTTCCACATGTTTAATTTTGTCAACATCTTGAACTTAATTGTGTTGTTTATATTTCTGTAACAGGCATTTTCTACTCCTTGGTTTTTATTTGCCAACGCAACCAATCATCATCTTGTCTTCTTTCTTTTGGAAACATTCAATAATATTATTCAGTATCAATTTGACGGTAAGTTTTGGTAGCAAAAGGGATCATTCTTTTGATGGATTTGTTATGTTCTTACTGCCACATGTAAGGGCAAATATCACACTGTCAGTCCTCTCAAAATTCTGAGCTATCCATTGTACAGAGGTAAAAAAATAGTGCATCTACCGTATGTATGTATTACCGGTATGCCTTTTTCATTTTGAATTAAATTTTGCTGCATCTTTGTCATAAATTGCGATCTACAAACTAGGGGTAAAAATTGATTTGGTAGATCTTTGCTTGCCAGACGTTGAATGTAATTGGTCGAATCCAATGCTGATGCCATCACGTTGTCATACACGGATTTTGTTGTTGCGAGGAAGCCAATCACCAGCTTGAAATTATCGAATGCGTGGTGATTTGATTTGTGTATTCGTCAGAGGGGGTGCTAGTGTATTTCAATAATTAATCCTATAAATTAAATATAATTTTCAGTTTGGTGGTTCAATACTGATCTGTTTTAATTTCTAAACGGTGTAGTGAATTCCTCACCGAAATCATGGCAGCAAATCGAATCACGCTGTAGAGAGTTGTTTATGGTCTATATTGACACAGTGTCGATACTGTATTTAAGATAATGCACTCCTTCTATTTTCCTAGTTTCTTGTTTTTATTTCAGGTAATGCTCATCTTGTCTATGCAATTATTCGAAAGAGAAATATATTTCATCAGCTAGCTAACATACCTACAGATCCATCAACGATATCTCGACCGAATAAAACCGGAGCAAAAAAAGATTCTGATGCATCAGTTAATGAAGAAGGGTATGTTAATATTATTGTTGATGTTATTATTATTGTTCAATGTATGTTCATATTATTCGTCTGATCTAAATTTTAGATCTCTGTTTTCCTAGATTTGAAATAGTCATTTTTTTAAATGCTCATTTTTCAAAAAACTACTTATATTCAAAAATTTTAGAAAAACTGTCATTGAGACTGAAAGACTGAAATTGTTGGCAGATTTAAGTCTTTTCTACCAGGTTTATAAAAGTCTCTAAAAATTTTTCTTTTTTAGTCCAAATCCTTAGTTTCAATCTTCTTTCAGTCTAGTTTCAGCATTTGTACTTTGATATCTATTTCATGAACAGGCATTCTAAAATATCACGAAGGTTTTCTGCAATCTGATTGGTCGAAAGAGCGTGCATGAAATCCTAGGGTAAAACATGGCTCCGAAAACCGGGAAAAACCGCAAGCTTCAAAAAGTTTTGATCTGTGATAAAATACAGAAGTTATAACTTTTTGATAACAATCCAATAAATATCTCAATACCGGTAATGGCTACGATTTACAAAACGATATTTAGTTCGAGATGTTTATATTTATTGAAAAGAATGGTAAATGAGTTATTGGTTGTGTAACATGCAAAATAAAAACACAGAATGAAAGACAATTATATGCTACGCTGTTTCAAAGTAAACCTAAAATTTAAATAACAATTACTGCATTAATTTGCTAAAGAACTATTGTACTACTTATATTACAGATGTTCTTGTATGTGTCTTTCTTTATTTGACAATATCTACCTTGTTGTGGGATTCTCTTTGCTTGGTTTATGAATTGAAATTGAATTTTAAATTGTGAATTCATGAATTGAAAATTCGCCGTCGAATGAGATTCCGACATTTGTTTTATTTTAGAAAAGGGTTACCACATGCTTGCAAATATTTGTATTCATATTTACTAAACTCGAAAATGTTGGGAGACACTCGGGAAGCTAAAAATCCCTCCCTCGGAGCTCGTGACTTTTTAGCGTTTCACTCGTGTCTCCCAATATTTTCTCGTTTAGTAAATATGAATACAAACATGGCAAGTATGTGGTAACCCTTTAGTGAAATCCATAAACTGTAGTTCTTGATCTACATTTGAAATAATCAAACAAAAGGTCAAATCATATTCATAATTCTCTTTTCATTTAAATCCTTGTGGCACAGTGGATGTATAGTTGAATCATATCTTGTTTTGTCTTTTATAGAATTGTTCAGCCTCGACTTGAAAGCATACCAACAACAACGAGAACAGGTAATAATGGGTTACCATTGATGACCGCTTTACATTTATTTTGATTAATTAATTTTTTAATTTTAATTCCAAATCTATCAATAGTATATTTAACAGCCTCCCAAGATTTAAATATAGACATCTACTGTACCAGATAATTTCTCTTTTTACCCGTTTGAGGTTAGTCATATCCCGATTTCAGGGCTATTTCTAGCCTTCTGACACTTCTCAAAACAGACCTCGGATGACGCAAGCAATTCCATATTATTTTATTGACAAATCAGAAGACACGCTGTTGCCTAACGTCATTATTATAAGTTCTTGTGTGTAATATTACCAATAAAGTAAGCAAAGATGATTTATTTGAATTTCCTAATAAGAAAACTTTCAAAATTCGGATAGCATGGCTGTTAAACTCGTCTCCAGTAGATGGAGATGAAGTATACTTACTTCGCCTAGATGCTTGTTGGTTGATGGGAGTCATTTGCTTGGTTTGGTGGTGTGCTCACACACATTGAGGACCCTATCCTGCCCCAACCAAGTACCAGTCACACTAAGATTAAAACTGGAAATAGATAATCCCTCCCTGGTATAGACAGTTATCAAGAAGAGGGTCAGTGGGATTTAAATTTCCTGATCCCACTATCCTTGGCTGTTTCGAGTTTCTTGGGTTGCGAGTCATATTAATTGAAGATATTGTGATTTGCAGATATGATATGATACTGTTATGATGTACAAGACTTCATTTCGGTCAGTTTGGGAAATATTCTAATGAATTTAGATTCCTTAACTTTTTACAATATCATCACATAATTTTAAAACTGTGAAATTAGATTATGGTTTCTTTTATATGCGTTTCAATTATGACGAGTTTTGACTGCTAATATTGAAGCCTTCCAGTCTTCTTCAAGTTGTATTCGCACATTCTGTGTACTTATAAAACTGAGAGAGCAATCGCAGAGCTTGGTGAAATGACTACAGTCAAACCTGTTATAACGGTCACCTCTGTACAGCGGCCACCTGTCTATAGTGGTCACTCTTTTGCAATGTCTAAAATAGTATTTTCTATTGAATGAAACCTGTATATAAAGGCCACCTGTCTATAGTGGTCACTCTTTTGCAATGTCTAAAATAGTATTTTCTATTGAATGAAACCTGTATATAAAGGCCACCTGTCTATAGTGGTCAATTTATCTACCTCTCGTAGCTGGCTGTTATATACAGGTTTCACTGGATTATTTCTATGAAAAAGATATAATTTATTTTTAATCTTGCAGTGCAAAACCCTCATGACGAACAAGATTCAGACAAAATGTCAGAAGGCGATGATGATTCACGAGCAAGTCCTGATGGTCACCAAGAAAACGAAGTTGATCTGACATCACATAAATCTTTGAAAATTGCGTCAAATCGGGGACGTTTTGCTGCCACGACAGACTGGGTAAGATGATGTGATATAATATTCAATAGGTCAGATTTCTGAACATAAATTGATTCCTGAAAATATGTAACAATGGATGCTTGACGTAATTTGAGAAGAATAGATTTCTTTACGGCTACTATCTATGTGAAAAATTTCATGGACTCAAAATTAGACAAATTTCTATTTAAGAGCTCATTCACCGGTTGCCTTGCTCCATTGCCAATTCCTGCATGAGTGATGTTGGGCGACACAAGCGAAGCGTGTAATGAATAAACGAGCTGCGTGCGAGTTTATTTTAGCTTCCTGAGTGTCAAACATCCCAAGTATTTACCTGCACACTCAAATAGACCAATAAAAAAAAAAAAATCAATTTCTTACTTGATGTTTAAGCTTGTGATTTGATGTAATTAAGCTATGATGTTCATGATTTTTAATGAAGTATTAAATATCTTTAAGGAAGTTTTAAACAGTTGCAGACACACAAAAATTAATGAATGTCTGTAATATTGATTTTATAATTTTTTGATCCTAGGTTTTATCTTGGAAGCAAAAACTTCCTCTACAAACAATAATGCGTTTACTTCAAGTTCTGGTACCTCAAGTTGAGAAAATATGTATAGATAAGTAAGTTCATTGAATGTTCAGTTAAGCTTATATCTCTATTATTCCATTCTTAGCTACCTTACTTCAGTTTCATTGCAGAGATGTTCAAGGTTAGAAAACACGAAGCGGTCAATACGGTTTAGAATTGACCAAAGTTTGACCATATTTGACCAATCGAATTACTCAATTTCGTTTGATTTCCATATTGACCTGCTCGTTGATGACTAGTTTCTGACAGAGCCAATGAGCCATCTATTTACAAGAGTTGGGACACTTCTGCCATTTTTGTATCTTTTTGCCTGGACCCGAGCACGTTTTTAACAGTGCGCATGTGCAGGAGAATGTTGTGTGTTTTTTCAGCCATATTGTATTGTATTTTTTCGCTCGTTTCACTTGAAATGATTGAGAACCTGTTTTCAAAAGAACAAATATGGCATCCAAAAATCAAGTGACTGGCATCTGTCCAATTGGAGACGATAGCGGCACATGAAAGCGTGTCCCAACTCTTGTAAATAGATGGCTCTGGTTTCTGAGAACTGATAGTCACTCTGAAAGTAACGGATAGTTTCAATTGAAGTACATATATACATACTCTGTAGGCAAAAATGTCTGAATTTTATCTGTCTGTAAGTTTGTTTATTTTGATAATGTAAACAAACTTACGGACAGATGAAATATAAAGATAACAGTGGTGCATTGACATTAATCTAACCCCAGCCTCTTGTGTAAAATGCACTAAAAATGGTTGGTTTCTTGTGCACTTTAGTTGTTCCACAGGGACAGCGAACGCTACCATATTAGATCATCTATGTTTTTTATTTTTGTAGGGGTTTGACTGATGAATCTGAAATCATAAAATTTCTACAACATGGAACCCTTGTTGGTTTATTACCAGTACCACATCCCATTCTCATCAGAAAATACCAGGTAAAATGTTCAACAGAAGGAAAATTTTAGCTCTACTGTTTAAAACCTCCTTAATTTGTTCTTAAATGTAATAATGGATAACAGTACTATTGACGTAAAAATGGGGTAAACTGGAAAGCCCCATCGCCCCAAAATTAATTTGGTTACCCCCTTTTCTAACCCTAGAAAATAAGTTTTGGACAGCTAAATTGTATTCTGAAAATTTAAAAAAAAATTATTAGTCAACAAAAAGTAATCATTTAGATAGTACCCAACCCCTATCAAAGGCACCTGTATCCCTCTTCTGTTTCTACAGAAGTAGTTAGTTCTCCTTAAATTTTCCTAAGAGAAATACATTCTTTTGTATAAGAACATACTTTAAAAGAACATCAATGCTCAGATTTTGTCAAATTTGAGAACAAATTTAAGAGATTTTGAACAGTTGAGTCAAAATAATTCCTTCTGTTGATTATTTTTAAATTTTCAGAATATAATTTAGACGTTCTGAACTTCATTTTCTTGGGATAAAAAAGGAGTACCTTGATTAATTTTGGGGCTATGGGGCTTTGAAGTCACCCCATTTTTACGTCAATAATATTACATATCTTATATGAAAACATTTCAGAGGAAAGACACAAAAACAGATTAATGGGCACATATATCAATGGGCACATATATCAATGAAGCAACACAAACAGTCAAGGATTAAATTATTTCGGATATTGTAAAAGTTTGAAATGAAACATAATCGGCAAGTTTGTGGCAGCCAAAAGTTCCCTTAAATAATTTTCAAGTAATAAACGTTTTTCAATTCCTTCTTTTGAATTTTTTAAAATTTACTTTATTGATGTAAAAGTATACTTCAAGAGTGATTTTAGTTGCTTTTAATCTTTGAGATTCCTTTAAGTAGTTTTTCAGTAGAATGAAAATAATCTAAATTATTCTTTCTGGCGAATTTCTGTATCATTTTAGTATGCAATACCATGCCCTGGTTTATAGAAGTCTCTGTGTCTTTGATCAGTCTAAGCAATATGTCTCTCTTTTTTCAACGTTCTTCAACTGAATATTGAGTTTAATTTTCTTCATTTTATTTCAGGCAAACAATGGTACGCAATTATGGTTTAGAACTTATATGTGGGGTATTATTTATTTAAGGTAAGCCAATGCTCTTCAATATTAATCTCCATTCTATCGTAGCATCAATATGGTAGCATTGTAGCCTTGTTGTTGTGTTTGGAGCGTTGGACCTGAGCCCGCGAGATCTTGGGTGCAATGCCTGACACAATCACTATTGTTTGGCGTTTAGGAAGAGCATCTGGCCAGTAAACTCACACACGCTGGAAAATATACTAGCCAACCAATCAACCATCCTGATGAAAAAAGCTGCTAGCTTAACCCTGTTTGTGGTAAAATGATAAATCCACACAAGAAACAGATGGTTGGTTATCATCAACTGCGCACTATTATCTTCAAGAGGTCATTTTATAAAGATCTGATTGTGACCTGTCCACTGCCCCTCTAAATAACAATTCATGAGTTCATGAACTGTTCATAAACATTAAATGGCCCTAAATCATGAACTTTTCATTAATTGTAATTCATGCTGTACTGTTTGTTCATGAAAGTTCATTGATAAGCTGGTCAAATTGTGGCAATTTAACATTCATGAACAGTCTATGAACGTGTGAAATAGTTTTCGCGGAGACAGCTAACTCCAGAATCAATTGTTAATCATGCGATAGGGATTAGTGTGTAATTTATGAGAAATGATGCTATTATTAATACCTTTTTGGTTGACACTTTCCTGACATTTTCAAATTGCATAATGATTAAGTTTTACCATTGAATGTCACTTCCAAATATTTGGGGTTTCAAACTTAATTTTAGAAATAAAGTCACAAATAATGCCTACAAGCGGATTACACTGTATAGCTAATTCTCTTCCTGCTTTTTGCGTTGGCAATACATTCCATAATGTAACAGCCTCAGTGTAATGTTTAGGATTGTGTACCTCAACACACATTACAAATACTAACCAATTAACCAACCCGGTGAAAAAAGCTATTAAGCTTACCCAATTCGTTGGGAAAAAATATTAAATTAAAAAAATAGATTTTAAGAACATTTTTGGCTGCGGATGTTGAATTACAGTTAAAACTGTTTAAGTGGTCACATCTATACAGTGACCACCTGTCAATAGTGGTCACTCTTGCAATATCTAAATTTTCTATTGAATTAATCTTGTTTATAATGGCCACATAAACGTAGTGGTTAATTTATCTACCTCTCATATCTGCCTGTGGATGAGGAACCCATAAACCTGTTTAAGTGGTCACATCTGTACAGTGACCACCTGTGTCTATAGTCTGTCGCTCATGCAATGTCTAAATTTTCTATTTAATAACTTCTGTATATATAGGTTACCTGTCTATTGTGGTCAATTTATCTATCTCTCGTAATTGGCTATTATATACAGGTTTCACTACCATCTATAATTCATATTTATGTTTCATTTTTAGAAATATCGACCCACCAATCTGGTATGATACAGATGTACGTTTATTTGAAATTCAAAGAGTTTAAAAAATGTCAATTCGATTGTTAATTACAATCTTATCAAATATACTCAAACATATATAATGTATATGATACTTTAATATTTACCAATCATATATCAAGGGAATACTAGTTATATTAACATATCATATATATAAAACAAGTTATGTAATTGAACAACAAATAATCGGATTATATAAAAATGATATCGGATAATAAATTATTTAAAAAGATAATCCGATTGTCAAAGAAATATTGAAGATTAAAGAAGTTATGGTTAGGTATATTTAGTTTAAAGTATCATTAAAATGAAACTATTCTTATTTATCAATCTTTATATGTATTTAGAATGTATATCTCGTTTATCAGATTGTACATCACTATACAAGATATGTAGTATTTCATTTATGTTTTAAACAAAATGGATTTAATCTAATTGGTCTGCATCATTTTTTTCTTCTGCCTCTTTTTTCTTTAATTTATCAGCCTCCTTATCAGCTCTTGTGAATAATTCTTTCACATTTTCAAGTAAACCATATAAGATTGACATATCTAATTTCATTAACTCATTAACAATTTTCTCACCATAAACAGGATGAATTTTACTAACAATAGGTAGAAGTTGATCTTTTATGGCTTTCTTTTGTTGTTCCTGAGCGATGGCCCCTCCAATTTGCGATGCAATCCCACCAATGTCAGCATTTTTGAAAAATTCCTACACAAATAAACTGCAATTTAAATTCGAAATTACACCAATTAAATGTTCACGGTCATGGCATTCTTCTGCACTGGCTGAGAGCCAAAATATTCTTCCATCTTACCCGTTCTGCTGTGCTCTGCAAATAGCTCTATCAAATCAACAGTCTCAGTCAGTAGACATATTCTCACTACCAACACCAAAACCATGAAAATGCCATGAAAAAGTTTGAAAACCGTGAAAACATATATATTCACGATATTAAAATGTGAAAATGCCATGAAAACGTCATGGAAACGCTATGAAATTTTACGATTTTTTCCATGATTCTGGTGTAGATATCGATTAAAAATCAGACAGTAGCACAAATCACAACCATGGCAATAAAGGAGTACCATTTTGTAATTATATAGGCCATGGATGGAAATGAAGTATAGTAGATCGAGATCAAGAACTGAATTCGATGAGGTAACAATGTCGTATACGGCTCCGCTCTCATATAGTAATATACTATATGTCTGCCTGTCATAAAACTTGCTAAAAATCTAGCTATAATGTCGCCTCTGAGATCAGTAGGGAGTACCTACAATCATTAATCTTGGCGAAAAGACAACTCCTCTCTTGGAATAGAAGTCTGTTACATGTGCCTTCGATATAGGACGGTATAGTACCGTCTCAATTACTACATTTTATGATATACTTACCATACTTTTAGGTTAAATTCTGTCTTTGCTTTCTTTCAAAAGAAAATTGTGCTGGCATTCGCTGCTAAAACTATTTTCAAACGGTGTATACACAATATAGCAGGTTGCTAAAGTGAAAACTCAATCGAGGGGCATGGTCGTCTTCGTTTTTTTTTGTCAACTTCCGTTTATTCATCGAAGTCCATCTAATAAACACGTCAAAAATCCCCTTAGATTTTTTAACTAATGAACGTTTTTCAAACACTTTCTTCTGCTGAGTCTTTTTAATTTATATCATTGATGTAAAAGTATACTGCAAGAGTGATGGTGAAATTTGAAATTGTTGCCACACCAGCCTATGTTATAAATAGACCTTCATTTCTCTCCCAGTATGTATTAACAACCAAATTCCCTATAATCTGCCATTTTGTTTAAAAGTGCGGCGTTATTTCTATTTCAAAACGGTGTTTACTGTTCCAAACCTCCTTAAACATGTACATACCATGGTACATACTAGGAATTTCGAAAACCTGACATCTTACTGAATATAGATGTTTTGGCATAATTCAGTTGCTCTTAAGGCTTTGAGATTCCTTTTAGTAATTTTTCAGTAGATTGAAAATAATCTAAATTATCCTTTCTGGTGAATATCGGCATCATTTCAGTATGCAATACCAGGCTCGGTTATATAAAAGGCTCTTTAACTTTGATTAGTCTAAACAATACGTCTCTCTTTTTCAACGTTCTTCACCTGAGTTTGCACAATGGCACGCAATTATGGTTTAGAACTTATATGTGGGGTATTATCTATTTAAGGTAAACCAATGCTCTTCAATATTGATCTCCATAGTATATTGTAGCATCAACATTTTATTGTTAAGGTTAAGACGTAGGACCTCGACCTGCAGCGCTTTTATTCTGACAGAAGCACTTTTGGTTGATGCCAGGAAGGGCATCTGGCCAGTAAACCCACCCCAGCAAACACGGATGGTCTGGGAACGTTTATGGATTGTCGAGAAGGCTACACAGCGGTCGTATATCTAATGTAACCTTCTGGTAACGTTCCCGACGTTATGTGATGGTCAAAGTAATAATTCCACACGCTCCAAAATACAATAACCACCAACTAACCAACTAACCAAACATCCTGATGGATAAAGCTACTAGCTTACCCTGTTTGTTGTAAAATGATAAATCCACACAAGAAACAAATTGTTGATCATTATCAACTGTGCATTATGATCTCGAAGAATTCATTTTTAAATATCTGATTTTGACCTTTCCATTGCCCCTTCAAAAAACAATTCATGAGTTCATGAACATAAACATTAAATGGCCCAATTTCATGAACTTTATCATGACATTTTCATTGCAATCAATGATGTAGGCCTACTGTTCATGAAAAGTTCATTGACAAGCTAGTCAAAATGAGGCTATTTTACGTTCACGAACCGTTCAAGAACGTGTGAAATAGTTTTCGCGGAGATAGCCAAATCCAGAATCAATTATTAACCATGCGATATAGGAACTAGTGTGTAATTTATGACGAATGATGCAATTATTAGTACCCTTTTGATTGATACTTTTCTGACATTTTTAATTTGCATAATAATTGAGTTTCACCATTGAATGTCACTTTCAAATAATTGGAATTTTAGACATAATTTTAGAAATAAAGTTACAAATAATTCCCATAAGCGACTTATATTGTATAGCTAATTCTCCTCCTGGTTTTTGCTTTGGCAAGACATTCAATAATGTAGAAGCCTTGGTATAATGTTTGGGTTTTCAACCTTAACCCGCAGGGTCGTAGGAGTCTTGCGTTCAATCACTAGCAGGAGCACTATTGATTGTTGGTATAATGTTTAGGGTTTTCAACCTTAACCCGCAGGGTCGTAGGAGTCTTGCGTTCAATCACTAGCAGGAGCACTATTGATTGTTGGTATAATGTTTAGGGTTTTCAACCTTAACCCGCAGAGTCGTAGGAGTCTTGCGTTCAATCACTAGCAGGAGCACTATTGATTGTTGGTATAATGTTTAGGGTTTTCAACCTTAACCCGCAGAGTCGTAGGAGTCTTGCGTTCAATCACTAGCAGGAGCACTATTGATTGGTGTTAGGAAAGGCATTCGGCTATCAAACGCACACATGATACAATACTAACCAATTAACCAACACGGTGAAAAAAGTTACTAAGTTTGTATAGGAAAAAAGTGATAAATTAGAAAAAAATTTAAGCACATTTGTGACTGTGGATGAGGAACCCATAAACCTATTCAAGTGGTCACATCTGTACAGTGACCACCTGTCTACAGTGGTCACTCAAGCATGTCTAAATTTTCTATTGGATCAACCCTGTATAGTAACTGTACATAGTGGTAAATTTACCTACCTCTCATAAGTGGCTGTTATATACAGGTTTCACTGCTATATATATATATATCATTTTTATTTTATCTTTTTTTCAGAAATATCAACCCACCAATTCGGTACGATACAGATATACGTTTATTTGAAATTCAAAGAGTTTGAAAAAGGTCAATTTAAACTAAGTTGATAAGTAATTACAATCTTACCAAATATACTCAAACATATATATATATGATACTTGAATATTTACCAACAATCTCTAAATACAATAATATTGAAATTACATAATTATATATCAAGAGGATGCTAGTTATATTAACATATCACATGTAACAAAACAAGTTATATAATTGAAGAAAAGCAAATAATCGGATTATATTGAAAGGATATCGGATAATACATTATTGAAAGTTTACCAGATTGTAGATCATACTAGTATGTATGTAGTATTTATTTAAGTTTCAAACAAGATGGATTTAATCTTATTGGTCTGCATCATTCTTCTGCCTCTTTTTTCTTCAATTTTTCAGCCTCCTCATCAGCTTTTGCCGATAATTCTTTCGGATTATCAAGTAAGTTAGTTAAGGTTGACGTATCTAATTTCATTAATTCATTGACAACTTTTTCACCATAGACAGGGTGAACTTTAGTAACCATAGGACCAAGTTGATCTTTTATTACCTTCCTTTTTTGTTCCTCAGGGATAGCTCCTCCAATTTTCGATGCAACCTCACCAACATCAGCTTTTTTGAGAAAATTCTACACAAACAAACTACAATTTAGACTCTAATGCTACTTATGACACAAAAACCATGAAAAAATTGTGAATTTTTATTGTGTTTTCATGGTTTTTAAAATTTTCGTGCTTTAGTAAAAAAGTTGTGGTTTTCACGTTTTTACATATTCATGGTGTTTTCACAACAATGTCATGGCATTTTCATGGTTTTGGGTTTGGTGTTGGTAGTGTTAGTTACGCGATACGCCAATTAAATTTTCTATAAATGTTTTTGAAACATGCAGTTTTTATGAGTGTATAACAATTTACATTTTTTATAAGAAAATTTAGAATTTGTCAGTACAGTATTGAGAATTGAAATTTCAGTATTCAATTTTTCTTAACACTTTCTTATTATTTAAATACTAAATATAGGCATAGAAATTCAATTTCCAATAATTTTTACCAGTTGAATGCAATTTTATTGAAGCATCCGATTATAATCCATCAAGATGAATCCCTCTTACGAATATCAAATAAATGCAAGGATGCTAACATGACCTTATTGGGATAAAGAATTTACTTTCTTAGACCTAAAATACGAATATTGAGCGTTCTTAGCTGGTTTGGATGTTAAGCATACTTAAATGTGCTAATATATCGCGTAAATTAGATATCCTACTGTTAATTTGTCCTGTAAACTTTGTATGTAAAATTATTCGTCAGTTGTAGAGAGCAGAAAAGGAGAAGTAATATGCATATAGATATTTGTTGGCAGCATATATATACTCCGCCGCCTGGAATAGCCATCGATGTAAGTGACATTTTTGTGATGCTTGTATTTGATAATTAACCGTCTATGTATATATGTATTTGAATAGTATTAATTTGTATGTATGATATTCTAATTATAGTGAATTAGGAAGAAGAATCATTAATCTCAGTCTACCTATGGTCTACCGGGCGGTCGTTCTCGTGTCTGTCGCTATTCCGACCACTTATTTATAGCATTTTCCTTAGAAAAAAGCATCTGCGCTAAACCACACCCACATTACATATGTTCAGTAAAAATTAGACCATTAATGACCAGTAAAACTGTTATGTTGCTGATTAATTATTTCTCTATTAAAGATCAGACAGTTAGCATATCATGTCCATCGCATGAATAATTGAGTACCATTTTGTAGTGATGAAAATGGAACAGAGGTTCTCATAATAATACTATGCCTATCTGCTATAGCTGTTAAAATTGATCTGTAATGTTGCCTTATCAAGCATTTATACAATTATGACTCCTAACGAGAAGAACTTGTATAGAAATAGAAAAATGAAGATTGCTACGAGTGCCTTCGTTACCTGTAGGCGGTGACGATATAATACCGTCTTAAAGTACTTCTCTCAATGATATACTTACCATAATCTTAATTCAAGTTAAAATTTGTCGTTCCTTTTTTCACAAATTACTATTTTGATGCCTTTCGCTCAACAAACTATCTTCAAATGCGGTAACACACACATTAGCATGCTGCTAAAGTAAAAACTCAATGGTGGGGCCTGCTTGCTTTCGTTTACCTGTCAGCTTTCGTTTATTCATTCACGTCTATCTATCTAAACATGTCACGCTCCCGTTTTACATTATGCTGGCAGTCAATATTGATATCTTTCGTTGAAAAAAACTATATTCAAATGCTGTATACACACATATTATCAGGTTGCTAAAGTTACAACTCAATAGTGGGGCCTGCTTGCTTTCGTTTATTCATTCAAGCCTATCTTTCTAAACACGTCACGCTCAAGTCTTAAATTATGCTGGAAACCAATATTGATGTCTTTCGTTGAAAAAAACTATATTCAAATGCTGTATACACACATATTATCAGGTTGCTAAAGTGAAAACTCAATAGTGGGGCCTGCTCGCTTCGTTTCAGTACCTGTCAGCTTTCGTTTATTTATTCAAGTCTATCTATCTAAACACGTCACGCTCAAGTTTTAAATTATGCTGGCAGTCAATAAAATAAAATAGAAAAAACTTATCTGTACTCTAAGGAAGGAGAATATTGGGTAACTTCAAATGGTTGGTATACGAAGACATGCCAATTATTGAGGGTATTTTTTCATGGCATTAAAATTTTTTGATGCAACCCCACGAAATTGTAATGAGGCCTAAATAAATCATAGACCATTATAGCCAAGAAGGACATTTCATTTCATTTAAGGTCATTTAACAGGTAGAAAAAGGAGAGTTGCATATATTTACAAGTTTGAATTCAGAAATTTTCCCTCCATAATTTTGTTTTTCCAAATATGTATATCTCAAATATGTTTCTACACAACGGCTTTTGCTCAATGAAAACAGTTCCTCTAATATTTTGAAAATTCTGTAATGAGATACCTCGAAAATTTTCCCAAGACATTGTCAAAAACAATGAAAAGGTACCCTCAATAATTGGCACATCCCCGCGTTTACCCACGCCACCATTTGAGGCTTGTACGGCCCATATTCTTCTCTGTAGAAGCTATAGACAAATTTTTTAATAAACAGAAGGAAAATAAACGTGTTTATTGGCGGCGCCCAAATTTTTCTCTGTGGAAACAATGGACAGATTTTTTCACCATCATCATATTCAAGCCTGAAAAATATTATCATCAAGAAGAACATACCATTTCTTTTCCGACGACTTGCTAGCTACAACACTACCAACACCAAAACCTTGAAAATGCGATAAAAGTGTCGTGCAATGCAAACGCGATGAAAATGTAATAAGTGAAAACCACAAAGCCATGAAAAACTTAGTCTGCACAGAGACCGCATGTCATTGACAAAGGAATAGTGAATGATTTGCGGTCTGTGACTCAGGCCCGGGCTATTTGAAAACACCTTGAAAATACAATGAAAAAAACGCCTTGAAAATACAAAGAAAAAAACGCCATGAAATTTTATGATTTTTTTATGGCTTTGGTGTATGAAGTGGTACTAGGTCATCTAAAAGTATGGATTTGATTAATGATCTTCTTTCTCGTACAAGATTGTTTTTTCCCCGAAAATCCAGAAAAAGCTTTCTAAGTTACGTGCTTAGCAACCAAATTGAAATGGCTGGTCAGACACAAACAGAAGATCACAATCGCCTCGAGCTTAGCAACCAAAATCACATTGTACTCAATACAAATAATAGAAAGCTTAGAAAACCAAAGTGATTTTCTGCAAAACAAATAAAACGACTAATCTAAACACAATCAGCGCTATTAACATGTAAACTGCTAATGTCTAATAGACTAAATACAATAAAGCCAGATATTGTAGTATACTAATTGGGACAGATGCATTGCTCAACGAATCAATTCACCATGCATCGATTTCAGAAGATTATCAAATCATTCGTAAAGATAGAGGCAGCAGGGGACTCCCAGAGGGGAAGGGATGAGAAAGTCAAAATCACCCACACACATTGCCGATTTATATAAAATAACAGAAGGAAGAACAAGGGACGGCAGGAAAGAGACGAGATCTTAAAATACCAACATTTAAAACAACGTATGGCAATTAACATTCAATTACTATACTATTTTCAAGATCTTTCAACGTCATACTAAACAACAAAGCAAATCTAGAACAACTTTATTCAATTTTTGAATTAAGAACATTTCTAAATACTTTACCTCTGTCTAAACTTTATAACAACATTTTATAAATTTGCTTTTTTATCAATATTTTTATTATTGCACTGCAAATACATTTTTTTTAAAATTTTAACTATTGTACTTGGATTCTTGTAAAACATACCTTTTGGTAACTATATGCTAGCTATACTGCAAGTGTTAATGAGGAACGAGATAAAACCAATTATATGATGATAATGATGATACTTGCAAAACATCGATTTACCCTTGAAATACTCTGTGAACTACTCTGGTGTAAATTGATAACACATGCATCGAAGCCAGTGCATTTTGGTGCATAAATTGTTTCTATATTACATTAACGACTTACCAGATAGCTTGATGTCAGACTTTTCGCTGACGATACAGTTGCCTACATGGCGATGTCAAAATATAGGAAGGTAGCTCCTTACAATTTCAAAACGATCGAGATAGAGTAACAGCTTGGGAGAACAAATGGAAAATGCAGTTCAACAGTGAGAAGTGCTATGCCCTTACAAAAAAATCAATCTTCCATAAATACTATCTTCATTGACTGCATGGACATGAGCTCCAGCAATTAACAGACGCGGAAATATCTAGGCGTCACATTCCAATCAGACGCATGTCGAGACCCAGAGAGCATAGTAGTCAAATCTTTTGTAGCCATTTTGAAATTTTTTATCCTGAGTATTTTGGTATGAAAATGATGCAGAATGCTTTGGTATGGTAATATAAGTCAATCCGGAAAGAAGAAATCTTAAAAATGCAACACCGGAACTAGTGCCAGGCTCTTTTCTTCCAAAAGTAATATTGGTCTTCTTAAAAAGGTTGGGTGTAAAATTGCTTTGCATAAATCTTAATTATTATTGCTGATAATTGTACCTTGACATATTTGCTTGGATTCTACTGTGTGATTTTTTGATTGGTGAAGAAACAAAAAGTTATGGTGTTTTGAAGTTTCAAAAAGCAGTCACGCTCCAGTTGTTTCAGAAAGTTTCTAAACACGTGATAGAATAACTTTTTTGTATTGTCTCAAATCAAAAAAGCACACGGTAGAATCCAAGAAAATATGTCAATGTACAATTATCAGCAAAAATAATTGAGATTTATGCAAAGCAATTTTACACCCAACATTTTTAAGAAGACCCATTTTATATGAACGAAAAGAGCCTGGCACTAGTTCCGGTGTTGCATTTTTGAGATTTTTTTCTTTGCGGATTGACTTATATTACCATACAAAAGAATTCTGCATCATTTTCATACCAAAAATATTCAAGATAAAAAATTTCAAAATGGCTACAAGAGATTTTTGACAACTATGCTGTACCAATCGATCATTTTTCCATAGAACGATAAAAGAGTGGAACAAACTTTCTACGAATGTAGTATAGAATCAACATCAAAATAGTATTTTATTGATTGCATTACGTCAAGCTCTTACTATAGAAACAATTTAAATAATATGACTCACAAATTGTTTTACAAGAACATAAATTATATATTTTTATATCTGTTTGTAAATATCAACTACAATATCAGTAGCCTTCAGCTCTGTTGAAGTTGTCGATTAAAATTGAAAATGAAAAAGAAGATTTTGAACAAAATGTTCAAGAATTTAAGAGAGTCTTAACATTACTTGTGTTTGGGCGAAAACCGTACTTATTCGCACTTATTATAAGTAACTATTTAAAACATTTCAAATAGCCTCGTTTAGTAAGAAGTTCACCTCCTTTTATGTAAGCACGCGTAATATTGTAATAATTAACCTTTTGTAGTGACGTAATAATGTAGTATAAATAGTTCGATTTTGTATTAGTTAGTCAGTTATGCCAAGCTACGCCAAGTTATGCGGTAGTTTTGTGGAGTGTTGAGCTAACTCCTCATTAGAAAGAAAGTAAAGTAAGATTGGTTGTGTTCCTTTGTGTGGTTCATCCAATGCTTGATCTTTTGAGTTTAAATACACTCTTATATTATAAATACAGTCCTCATTCGTAAGAACAACTTGTCCTTGGCAGTTAAAAACGAATTTCAATAACAATATCATAGAATTGACCCTATAGGATTTACAAAAGGACTTCTTAATTATTTTGACTGGTAATGATAAAAGCCTACGCTTTCTTTGACATGAAACATTTTGACTCATTTTGATGAGATAAAAATATCGAAATTGGCATAGCGAGAAGTGAGATTTGGGCAAGTCAAACTATTGATAATTTACTTCAACACAAATTTATGTTCCTTTTTCTCTAATTTCTAATAGCCTCAAATTAATTTCAATCATTGGATTAAACCACTTAATCGGCTTAATCGTTCTCGTTTGCAAACTGGCCTCTACTGTTGAAAGTAACCCATAAAGCATCGCGCGCCTACTATAAATATCCACACCATGCTTCTGCAACGGCCTTGTTCACCTTCATCTCTTGCAATGAGGACCCCATACACCAGGCAAGTGAAATCATCGATGAATTCGACTTTTATTCGAGCAATGATTTGGAAATTAGCTTGGTGATGATCCGATGACGAGGCTGAAGACAACGGTTAACTTGCTAATGAACCGTTCTGGTTTATGGCAAGCTAAATCTGCGTCAAATATGATGTCTTTTTCGAGGCATTTGTCTGAAAGCTGTTTAACCCATATTTTGAGAATTTATCTGCAGCTATCAATTTACTCAACAACGAACTTGTTCTCTAAATTTGTCATGTTCTGTTATATAGGATAGTTATTAAAATGTATGAGAAGAAAGCAAGTTATTCTTCCACCACGTGGCGCTCAACAAGATGGCCGACCTCTGATGAACGCCTTCAGGTTTGTACATTATACTTTTGCGTCTCGAATGTGCCACAAGGATTGCTTGCATACGTTATGTGGTGATGACTACAACTTGTTTGACTAGAGTCTCTGAATGCTAATGCATCTGTTGATAAAACTTGTTCCCTTGGCTGTCTGAACTTAACTTGCAGACCGTATCTTTGAAGAAAGTCACTGCAAAGAGAATCAAGGTGGACTTTCCAATATTTGACTTGTTTGTTCTGATTGTTTTTAGGAAGAAAGATATTGAGACTCAAAATTTTAATGTCAGCTAGTCACCACGTGCAACAATTATCGATGAAAAGCGATACAAAATTGGTAAGCCTCGCTCAAACATTTTCATATTTTTCAAAACTTTAACTAAGCCAAATGATGATATTAGCATGAGTTCTGACACCTCTGGTACGAGCATTTCTATGCGATGAACATAATTTGCTTAACTGTCTGATCAAGTTGAAAGTTTCAACGTTAGAGACCCCACAGTGGCTGTTGTGAACTTTTGAACTTATAATGTGATTTCCTTTATTACAGACATAACCATGCGTACAATCTTCTGCAAATAATCTGCTACAGTCATGGCGAATAAGACAACGATGTAAGTATTACAATTGAAAATGTTCATTATGTTGAATTCCAAATTAAAGTGTGCTTGATACCACATCGTTCATGTAAATCAAAGTTGAATTTTGATAAAAAAATTCAACCTAAAAATGTGTTACATTTCGCAAGGCCATATGATGATATTAGCATGAGTTCTGACACCTCTGGTACGAGCATTTCTATGCGATGAACATAATTTGCTTAACTGTCTGATCAAGTCAACAAATAGAATTAGAAAAATAAGACTTTGCAACCTAGTAATCAATGACATGGTATATAACGTAGTCCTTTCATTTTTTCGCTAATAGGTCAATTGACATACTGTCTCAGAAGAAACATCATTGATCATAATTGTAAGTATTGTTTGAAGCACTTCTGTTTTGTAAAGTTCTACATGTGTTGATATGATGAAAAAATCATTCAGTTATCCCTGTCTGATAAGTCTATGCTGATAATATATCTCGTTAACCTGACATCACATTCCAAACTTCTCGAGTCATACACTTATGATTTTTTATGTCATCTGACGAAAAATGTTTTCATTTTCTACAGGTTATCATGCTTTCTACACATGCAATCCATGAAGAAGAGGGATTTTTGTCCAAGGAAAACATAGTATGTATTTTAAAACATCTAAAATTAATTTGGTACCTTTCTGTTCAGTTCTCAGTTTGACTGTAACATAAAATGCGTTGATTGATGAAACATTCATTCAGTTATCCCTGTCTGATATGACTATGCTGATAATAATTTTGTTTGCCTGACAACAATTCCAAACCATAAAAGTAGCTCTATGTAACTTGATGTGTGCCATACTTAGCAAGTTTCTAAGATCACAATAATAATTATTATAACGTTGTTATTGACTTCTTCTGAAAAACTCATTCCGATACTGTATATAAACGTGGTAATCTACATTATTTCAGACTTGAACTTAAAAAGGGAAAAATTGCTTCAACTGACACAAGAATGTCTCATGGTAGGTTATATCTCATATTTAATATTTTTGCTTGGTTACATAATTAAAAAGACTGCAACTAAATAAATGCACATGATGATGAGTCACCTATATTCGCAGTTTCCACCAGATTAGAAAACATTTATGATCTGATTAAAGGACACGAGTGTTCTGATTAAAGGCCATAAAATGTTTTTAGGTGATGGTTTTTCTTCCTTGGATGTCTGATGCATTTACAAACAATGTTGTAAAGTCTATTACATTTAAATGTTATGTAAACTCAGGTCTCAATATCCACTCTGAATATGTATTTTAATGATTATTTAGGCTCAAGGTGCGGCTAATGTAAAGAAATCCCTCGTTAAATTGAGGTGAGTTGATAACTGAAAAATTAACTTAATTGATGATATGGACATTTTGGAAGCAGATAAATAGTGATGACTACAACTTGTTTGACTAGAGTCTCTGAATGCTAATGCATCTGTTGATAAAACTTGTTCCCTTGGCTGTCTGAATTTATGCTTCAATCCAAAATGATGAATAACTAAATATCTCTCAATTTCATCATTGTTTAGTAATCACACTATTCCTTCTTGACAGATTTAATTAAATTTCTTCAACACAAATCTCAATTGTTTGTCACAGCTATCCTATGACCACATCGATCAAAGGTAATTTACTTTCTATAAATATCTGATATTATAAAAACTAATTGTATATTTGGGTATGATGACTATATTTTTTCCCCATCTTATCGACTATGACGATAACCAGTCACTACGTGACACCAAGCCAGTCCTCCCTGACCCAATTGTGCAATTCCTTGTAACCTTATCAATGTACAATTCTTCATCAACATCTTTCTTATCTTTTCAACTTTTCATTGCAGATTATTGACTTTAATACGGGCTGCTCTACTGTTGCTGATATTATGGTGAGTGTGATTTCTATAAAAGTCGCTGTTTACCTTCTTTGCTTTTGAATAGTACGGAGATGATGACTATATTTTTTCCCCATCTTATCGACTATGACGATAACCAGTCACTACGTGACACCAAGCCAGTCCTCCCTGATCCTACTTTCAAAATAAATCTATTGCATTGTATATTTGTTCTATTTCTGCTGCAAATTTAATAAAGATATTTCTCTTTCTACATGTTTCAGTGACTCTGAAGACCATCAAATCATCTTGCAATAAAATTGTCAGTTGACAATTGATTATCTCAATGCCATTTAATTTCTTCTATTGCTAATGATACAATTATATTTACACAAAGTAATTGTCAATTTTATTCAAATGCGTAACGTAATTAATTATCAGTTACTGTATGGATTATTTATTATTAAATACGAAGATTCAACAATAATTGTTTTTTATTGAATTCTGATTACCAGACAAGAATTTACATTGTTTCCTGTCCACTATATTGTCTTTTTCCATGGGAATCGGTACTAATATGAGATTCTGGACTATTTTCCGTTAGTTACTGTGTTTCTATCTGTAACTTTTGTAGTCACTCAGTTGTCTGTTCGTCTATAGCCTCGCTCCATCACGGCCCTCATTGGAGCGCCACGCGGAAAATGAGGGCCTAATAAAATTTAAGGTTAAAGGGGCAAGATTGACCAGCGACCGCTGCGAGCACAAGTTGAATTTATGCTTAGCGTAATTCAACCGTCTCGCTTTGAAACTATTGTTCTACGCAGGCCTAATCTGTTATAAATTCATGTCAACAATGTAAATTGTGTTATGAACAATAAACATGCACGTGATCCGAAGTGCGTAGCGCCTGCCGGTCATTTTTGCTTCTTTAAAAAGTGTGCCAGAAATCAAAAATATGGTGTGCCGGAGCGCCGCACGGAAATGAGGGCCGTGATGGAATGAGGCCAGTTCGTCTATACTTCATTCATTATCGGAAACCGTACTATTTTAATTTATGAGCATCAAAAAATGTGGGCTATATTATTGGGGTTATGGCCTATAGCGCTGTGGAGGTCCTCATTATTACATCAATAATAAAACATGTTTTAGAAATGAGAAATTTTCAGTGGAAAGAGACCAGAATAGATGAAAGGTAATTTTCAGTGGAAAGAGACCAGAATAGATGAAAGGTATATTTTAATGAAGGGACAAACAAACGATGACGAAAATATTTAGAATTATAAGTAAAAATTGTAAAATGAAACATAGTCAGCAAATTTGTGGGAGGCAAAAAGTCCCCTATTTCAATGGTGACGATGAAAAAAAGCATGGGTGCCCTTATAATTATTTGAGTTAAATGTGCTGTCTATTAGCGGGACTTACAAATCTGTCTAATGTTGCAATGGCATCACCAATGGAATCATGAATTGTTGCCATGCCAATATGTGATACACATAGACCTTAATTCTTTTCACATCGAAATTTAATCTTTACTTGGAAATTACTTAGAATGATAATTACAATTATAGAATGCGCATGCAGGTTTGATAAACGCTCATGTGATCAGCTGATTTCTTGAAATATAAACACTAAACATATAACACGAAGTTTCATTCTATTCGTTATTCACTTAAAACGACATAATTCAAGATAACATATAGAACAAATTCAAGTGATTGAGAAATGATGATTATTAAAATTGAAATTAATAACAAACATTTATAACGAGTACTACGTTCATCAAAAATAGATTATCCTACTCAAAATTTTTTGAATTTATACCAAAATTTTGAGCCCTTTTTTGAGCCTCGAAAACAAAATCTCGTTCTGGCAAGTTGCACAATTTTTCCCTGACCAGCGGTATTAACCTGAAAATAGATCTTTGCTGGGGGTCTGATATATATGGGTGGAGCGAAAAGAGGGTTGATGAAAATTACAAATTGGAGAGAAGGTTTCTGTGTTCACCAAGAAGTTTTGAAATCAACACACGGATTTACTTGTGTTACACTTAGTTGAAGAACCATAATAGATTTGAATCATGCAAGCTATTAAATGTGTTGTCGTTGGTGATGGGTAAGCTATGCATTTTAATTAAATTGATCAAAGTTTTCAGTGTCAATTGCTTTTCGTTAACAAGGAAATTATGTTTGGTTAGATATGAAACTATTTCATTATTTGTCTACCCTTATCATAGACATTTGATTTAAATATTGAATTATTTTAAAATGAATTCAACCATGTGTCTTATTATTTGATATTTTGTATGAATTATTCCCCATGCCACGTTATATATTCCACTGTAAAGATATTCGTTGTTGATTATGGAAATATTGACCTCAGCAAGAGCAAGCCTTATGTTGTGTCTGCTGAACTCTATTCTACATTTTCTTATCTTATATTTTTGATGTTCAATACTTTGTTTGAAAGTTGAATGCAATTTCATAATATGATGTTGATCTTATAAATCCAATCTTATGACTAGCATGTTACGTATTGCATTGCTCAACATGAAATCTTTCCCTTAGCAATTTATCCGACACAAAATGCCGGCATAAAAATTTTTGAGCGCCTTGAATTTAAAGTAACTTTGATTTACAAATCATATTCTCAAGCCCTTTACTATCGTTATTTTTTAAAATGTTTTTTCATGTAGCTATTTATTTCGTAATGTAAATAAGGCAAGTACGAATGTTATATATTTCATGCCTATGTTGAAACTCGGAAGTAGAAACTTGTTTCAAATCGATTGTTTTATTTGTTGTCTTACAGTGCGGTTGGTAAAACATGTTTGTTAATTAGTTATACGACAAATGCCTTTCCTGGAGAATATATTCCTACTGTGTAAGTACCATATTGATAATAATATTAATTCGTATCAATCGTGGTTTCTCGAATCACATTTTGTAGCCTATTCTCGTACTTTTCGACAAAATAGAACAAATCACTCCGCGTGACGTCATTGATGGAATGTGTACGTCATCTTTCGCCATTGTATCTAATCATACTATGTCATAATTATCTATATACAATATTTCTAATTTTAATAATGCTGTGAACCAATGTTTACATTTATGGTATGAACATATGATCTAGCAATGATGTACAATTTCTCGAAAATGATTATGCAACATTATCTGTTCTGTTACCTCTATTGAAGCTTATACTTTACTGTACTATAATTGCCCTCCTTTTCATAACCACAATGTAACCTTCTGCATAAAAAACATATACGTTTTGTGCTTCTATTACTCTGATCAATTAAACATCATAACATATTTATTAATTATCACATTGAAGTGTCCAACAATATGTTTGCTTTCAAAAATTCTAAGAGCATTTTCAAATTTGTACTTGGATTTTTCGTTGAGATTCAGCCTATCAGGACTGGCCAGACATTTGATGTCATATCTCGTCAAGCGTCGCACCAAAAGTATCATAAGTTCCACAAACAAAATGTTTAATTGGTGACAACTTAGGTGCATATCACATGTACGTACATGTACATGTACATGTACATATACATGTACTGTTGAACAGCAACACAATTGATTGTTTCAATTGAGGAATTATAGAATTCTAGCAATGGATTTATTTTACTGTAAATTATGTAATGGGTTAACAAATGTAAGAGGTTGACTAATTCTGCAGAATACATATATAGGCAAGGTCTTACAAAACCCAGTAACCTGGCAAAAGCTTGATTGTGATTCCTTTTTCTCCTCAAATTTTAAGAAATAATCAATATTATAAGGAACGTTACAGATAAAAATTTCACAGAAGTTTTTTATTTCATTGAAAAGTCGGGTTTCACGAAGGATAAAACATTTGTCGCACGCTGTTTGTAGGGCAATTCCATTGTCACTTACAAGTCAGAGAGTTTTACTTTCACGGCTTCGAAATAATTTTAACATTTGGCTTCATTTTTGTTAACAGTTGTTTAGATTAATAAGAGGAACATTATTATTCAAAAATAACTCAACAGATATGAAAAATTAAGCAAATTAGAGTGATTTGAGGAGCCTTGATCCAGTTACCACACTCCGCCATGTTCCCCAATCTGATACGAAAAACATAAAATTTCTGTGAATTCTTAGCGAAAATTGGTGATAAATCGATCTGTTATTTGGGGGATTGGAGAATCAAAGAGAATAATCGATTCAGAATGGATTAATTGTAATACAGTGTGCCCGCTCAAGTGCAATTCAGATAAGCGCAAACCCCTGTTATTTGCAATCAATTAATCTCTTGAATACCGAAATATTTTCATACAAACTTCCCTAATAATTTCCGGATAACTGCAATTTGGCTAATTGCAATTTCCGCCTATCTGCAAACATTTTCTTCCATTTATTTGTTCAGAACCCAAGTATGTGCAAATATTTTGTTTAATTTCAGAGATAGTTGTGAGAAATATTTTAATGTTTCAAATTATTTGACTTGTATGTGTTTGTGTTTGTCTATAAAACAACAGATTTCTGAAACAGCCATTATGATGTAACTATTTATATATTCACTTTATTGTGATTACTAATCTAAAGGTTTTCTATAATAAATAGTAATTAAAAATGTTTTGTTATGCTTTATATACTTTTGCCACAATTATTATGTTCAAAATTGAATCTAATTTGTTTTCCTCTGTTTGAGTCTTTTGACTTTATTTCGGCTTGTTTTTCTATTTTTTCTATGTTTTCCTTTTTTCTCAATTTTCTATTGTTTTAGTGAAATTCAGATAAGCCCAATTGTTAAGGTGTCCAAAACACGTGCAAGCAGTTGTGCGATATCTTTGATTCGGATATCATTGCGGTATTTTGTTTGAACTGCCGATTCTTGCGTTCATAAAAACTGGCCGTAGAAAACTCTCTGTAAATGGGTCACCAAGATTAAATAAATAACTTTGTCAACAAGTAAGAAATTTCCCGCCAAATATGCTAATTAGCCGTAATCTACTTTGCATATGAAAGGATTCTTCGCTGAAGTGTCACGTTGAAATGTAAACAAAACTTTTATCACTTTCTGGTGACCCACTTACGAGCGGTCGAAGATCATGAAACAGTTCTGATGTTTGGGGATAAAAGACACTCATTCTGTTAATTCTGTTCTGTTAAGGCGAAATCTTTTATCGGACCCTGCATATACTAAATGTTTCAATTGTTAGTATTTGTATGACAAATCGTTTTGTATGACAATTGACAAATCCTAAAACCAAACAACATGTTGCTGAATTTGATTGTATTCTTTTTGGTTTTTGGCTGCACGGTTGTATTTCTCATGAATTTTTCAATTACATTTTCCAATTATTTTCTTTTCTAGATTCGACAATTATTCCGCTAATGTTATGGTTGATGGTAAACCTATTAATCTTGGCTTGTGGGATACAGCAGGTGAGATAGTTTTCTGATATTTGCGCCATTCTAGATATGAAAGGATAGATTCCAAACAACTCCTAAAAAGAATCAAGCTCAAATTCAAATCCCTAGTAAACAAAGCCCCAAAACCCTGGAACTTTGAGAACAGTTGAGTAAATTGTGGTTATCGACGCATGATATTTGACAATGTTGTGTTTTATTCTATGAATTATTGTTTTGAATTTCTTTGTTTGAGATTAACTTTCTGTTAACTCGTCTCTTTTCTTTTTGTTGCTACTAGTCAATAACAATTGACTTAATTGATAAAAGAAATATAATAATGTTAATTAAGAGTCGTTTACTGTGATCGTTGGTGATGGAATAAGAGCTCTTGTTGATTATGTGGACAATTTAGATCCATATAGGAATATTGTCTCGATTGTATGTTGGAACATGCGTACTTTTAGGGTCTCTGAAGAGTTTGATGACCAGAACTCATTTGAGGGCTTAGTGCTCCCCAGGCTATGCCACAACGAGTAGAAATATCAACAGTGGTAGAGGGTAACATTGTACCAATGTGATTGGATGAGTCACCTCGCTGCAGAGGACCATGAGTGATATATATTTTCTCCTATTCCAAGCCTATGAAGATGTACTTTGTTTTAATGGTATTGATGTTCAGTCCCACCGTCAATCCAATCCTTTCAATGTCATCGATCGATTATTTCGTTGGTTTGAATCATTTATCATTATATTTTCAGGACAAGAAGATTACGATCGACTTAGACCTCTATCATATCCACAAACAGTGAGTTTAAAGTAATGTAATCAATAATAGGGAAGTTTCTTTAACGTCGAAATCACTATTCAAATATTCCTATTGTTTACAAACAACAATTATTCATTGTTCATAAACAATAGAAATTGCCTCGCTCACAAATTATCAGTATACAAATCTCGAATTGATTGTACTAACTGACTATAATGGTTCTAGAAGTAATGGTCAATGTGGAGAATTGGTCTTTCTATAAAGGTTAGAATGAAAATGTGCAGAATGATGGTTACCCAAGAAATGAGAATTTTCAGACTTTTAGTTTGCAGATTTCAGACTAATTTTACCTTTTTTAACTCTCTTTACCATTCTTTCCTATTGAAATTTATCAAGATAACCTAGATTTTGGATCATTTTCAAATTTTGAATTCTCATTTCTTTTACACTGTAACTGTAGCAACAGATGTAGCATAATAACAGCTTTTGTTAAAGGAATGATATTGTTTTCAATTTTACTGTATCACAATATTCCACCACTGTCAGTTATTGATGATGTTGTATTGTTTGTTTTCCAGGATGTTTTCCTTATTTGCTTTTCATTGACGAGTCCTGCTTCATATGAAAATGTTAGAGCAAAGGTAATTTTGAAATAATTCAAATTGTAACATCATACACTTACAAAAGAGAAAAGCTATTTCACCTGAAACACCATTGTGTGTACAGTCAAACCTGTGGTCACTCTTGCAATGTGTTGAATAGCATTTTCTATTGAATCAAACCTGTATATAAAGGCCACCTGTCTATAGCGGCCAATTTATCTACCTCTAGTAGCTGGCCGTTATATACAGGTTCACTGTATCTGTGTAACTGGTCCTGAAGTTTTTCAGGATACCTTTGGGTCTGTAAAGTAGAGTGTGATCATCTGTTCTGTGGAAATAACATCAATATCAGACGTTAAATTGTTCAGTCTTTTTTGGCGGATTTCAGAATTTCTGTCTTAACAAACTCTAAATTTTGTCTTTTTTAGTCTGTTTTCAGCATAAATCCTTGATTTCCGTCTATTTTCAGTCTTTTTATGTCTTTACGAACTCTAAAATTTGTCTTTTTCAGTCTGGTTTAATAATCTGTTCTCAACAATTATACTTTCATGTCTTCTACATATATTTGTCAAATTATTCACACACTGTCACAACACACAAACATTTTCATAACATCACAACTTTTCATCAAACCTGTCATGGCCAGAGTCATAATGAAGCAAATGAAAATATGAAAGTTGTGAGGGATCTCTCCAGGCCCATATTAAACTCAGCAGTGGCTACTATGTTATCTCATTGCTGGTGATCAAACTTCATAATTACTCAATCTTGATCACAAACGTAGAGACGTAATAATGATTTTATTTATTTATTTTTAGTGGTTCCCTGAAGTCAATCATCATTGTCCTAATACACCTATTATTCTCGTCGGTACAAAATTGGATTTGCGGGACGATAAAGAAACAATTGAGAAATTAAAAGAAAAGAAACTTGCACCAATTCCAACGACACAAGGTCTTCAAATGCAAAAAGAAATCAATGCAGTCAAGTATCTAGAATGTTCCGCATTAACTCAAAAGGGACTGAAGCAAGTATTCGATGAAGCTATCCGTGCTGTTTTATGCCCCAAAAGGCCACCAAAGAAAGGAAAGAAATGCAGCATTCTTTAAAGATATTAATACAAGACCGACGAAAAAAAAAAGATTATGGAAAATTGCCATAACTTTTTTGTGATGCCTTAAAAATATTGTATCACTTGTGAATAGTTTTATATGCAAGGAAAAGGAATTGTTTGGGACCAATTTTGACCAAATAAACAAATATGCTATTAGTATCATGTCTGTCTATTGTTTAGCGGCTGGCTATTACATGATTTTGGCAATAAGATAAATATATATCAAACTGAACAATTTATTGGTACAACAAGATTTTGAGAGATAAAATTAGTAGCTTTAGAGCTAGCTGTTTTGTTTAAAAATGTTTTATGTTTGTGTAATAATATATTTGTTTTGTTAATAAAAGTATTGTTACTATTATTCTCTTTAATTCTTCAAAAACTGGTTAAAAATTTATATTAATTGTTCGGATTATATTCGAATACAAATTTTTGTGGTTGTTTTAAAAATATGAAGAAATTTAATAGATGATGTTTGTTGTACATGATTTAATTTTGAAAATTCAAATTTCTTGATGTTTCGTTAAATGCTAAAATATAATTCTTGTCAAGGTTGTATATTTTTATTGTTTAATATCAATCTCGTATTCATTCACTATTATAAATATGATGTTCCTTGGTCTCGCCTTACATTATCCGTAAAGGGGCAAAATTGACTGGCAGCCGCTTCGATACAAGTTGAATTTATGCTTAGGGTAATTCAACCGTCTCGCTTTCAAACTATTGTTATGCGCAGGCCTAATTTATAATAAAATTCATGTCAACAATGAACATTTTGTTATAAACAATAAGCATGCACGTGATCCTAAGTGCGTAATTTCCTGCCGGTCATTTTTGCTCCTTTAATCAGCACTCTAGACTGTATATAAAATGTATACTTGCGTGTTTGTATAAACTTGACTGTAACTTTCCTCAAGAAACGTTTTAGTCTGCACGCAGGCTATTGCATATGGTTTTGTGTAATTTTAAACGAGGCTTGAAATTTTCAGCGCGAAATTTCGCTTCTGGTTTTGGAAATTTGAATACGCATGCCAAGTGTCAAAATAGTGAGATAAGAATAATTGTCCCAAACTTCCAGCTGTGTGGAATTTGGATGGTTCTGTCGAGTATTTGCTCCATGACCATGTTGTATGTTGTTTTTGGTCAAGTATTTGCTCTTTTCTGTGGGCAAAAATGAAGATTGGGTGAGTTTTGAATAAAGCATGCCATTTTAATTCGTATTTGTATACATACTCAACTCATACTGTTCATATTTTGTTTACTTTTTACTTTCTAATAAAAAACTGACCGACGAGCTCTACGCGCATAGAGTCACGCGCGTGTTTATCATTCTGTATTGTTTCTGCATCTCTAAAACTGAAATTTGAAGCCATGCTGAAGCCCTGAATGAGGCCCCAGCTGACTGACGTTGAGTTGATGAATTTACGCGAAGCTTAATTCAAGTTGCGCGCGTAGTGACTGCCGGTCAGCTTGCAATGCACATATTCTGCGCAAGGAATATGATGCCATTGATTCATGTTCTCCCTGCTCTCGCTTGGACGAATCTCTATTGCTCCCCGGGTTGTTCCTAATATTAAAGACGGCTTTGATTGGTCTCCCCTGTTGCCAAACATCTGCTTATATATGGCATATATATATATCTACTATTTAAACTTCGATGTATGTCTGTTTGTATCTACTGTATTCGAGATTCACGCTTCTCAGTCATGGTAAACGTATCAAATCCATACTTCCGTGGGGGTATCTTATAAATTTTTGCGGCAACATCGGCCATGTTTTATGTTCATATCTTTATATTCCTTCAATTCACAGCCCGAAGCGTATTTTTTTCATAGGATTTCTCTTGCGGCTCCATAGAAAGAACGAATTACATTCTCATGTTCGTCACGCAATATCTTTCACACCCGAGTCCCGACTGACCTTCAGTTCTATTGTTTATTTATCATTTGGGCTAACTTCTAGAATTTAAATGTTGTATTATTTTTATTTTCAAATTTCACCCAGCGGAGCGGGTTCAGTTCACCAGTGTTTACATATATAGCATCGATAATGAATGAGAAACCAATCAATTTTTGGCCTTTGTTTGTCTCAATCACGGGTGATACCAGAGGGGACATGGGGCTACATCCCCCTGTCAGAATCCTAAGCCCTCGTCGGGGAAGGACAAAATTGGATCGTATATGTATTTACACTTCCAAATATCAGATGTAAATGCCGCTCTCGCACACTCACCTACCGCAGCTTTACATGTTTGCACAATACGAACGATGTTATTGCTGATTTGCTATCAAGCTGGGAGCGGATATTTTGATACAATGTGTTTCATCAGTCGACTAAACCATGATCTTCGACCACCAAAAAAGGCTGACTACATCTAGTGCCATCATTTTGGCGATCAATGCTAATGTATTTTTCAAAATAGCACATTGGTCTCTGACCCTTTTTCTCTGAAAACTTTGAAATAACTCCAAACTTTGTCTTTGTCAATGATGAATAACTGAATTTTTAATTGTTGCACTTTGATTTATTGATCATGACTTGTAGACGAGATCTGTAGCTGCACATTAATTTTTTGCTTCTCAATTATATATCAAGAAAATAACAGTGGTTGGTTCGAAAATGTTCACACTAAAATCGATTGTTAAACCAGAGCAAATGCAAATGCATCGTAAAAGGAAACAGCAGTTTGAATTTAATTTTGAAAAAAAAGCATTTGGTTAATACAAGGATCATGGGTTACTTTATTTTTTGTTCTGCATTTTCTATCACAACATTTCTCCTTTTTCCTGGATTGTAAGTCTTGCAACTGGCAAAGTCAATAGAAGAGGACATTGTGGATATTGTATTGGCAAAATCCTTTTCTATTGACTATGCAACTGGCGAGATGAGGTAATGCAGAATTGGATTTATCCAAGGTGAGACTTTGTTTAATTTCCATATTGTTCAATTATATTAACTAGGCTACAGGTAATTATTTTAAGTTAGTCTGTGGGAAATATTATTAATATAGAATTTTCATCTCTCCATCATTTACAGTCAGCCTCAAAGAATTGAAAGATTTACTGTGCTCTACAGTGAAATTTGTTATTTATTTATGGCTTCAAGGTCTCCTTGAAGATGAACTCTGATTTAAAAACATGTGGTTTGATATATTCAGATTTCAAATGGCACGAGACTGGCAAAGTCGAATCCCTCGATAAAATGCTGAAGAAATAACTATACTCCGGAAGAGAACTGACAGTTGAAGAAAAGTGTATTTAAAAACTTCCAGATGTTGGAATTCATCAACACCATCCAACAGAAAAATTAGCGATTCATCGTTTCTCCATTTCTATGTTGCAAAATACTTAACTTAACCGAATGTAATTTGCTTTCAAATTATTTTTACTTGCAGGCCAAAGTTACTCTGATCGTCTACGTATTCTAAACCTAGAATCGTTAGAGCTAAGACGAATCAAAGCAGACCTGATTATGCTATATGTAAAATATCACATGACCTAGTAGACTTTGCGCTGGATACCTTATCTTTACATTACGACAATTCTAAATACATGCTACGCGGACATAGATTTGAACTCAAATCAAGCAATTCATCACTCATTGAGCTCAGCAAGCATCGATTTTCCGGCATTTAATCATCATTTGAACAAAGCAGACATCACCATCATACAAAAAGTAAATGCATACATGAAGGATACAACTACATACGATCCACTATCTCTCAATGACCCAACAGAGAGACTTAGGACATCTATAGTAAACTTTAGAAAGCGCCTAGAAAAACAAAAACACATTGATGAGGAAACACGGTTGATAATAAGCCCACAACCACGCACACGATCGCCAATATTTTACATACTCCCAAAAATACATAAACACGGAGCACCAGGCAGACCTATTGTATCAGGCTGCAAGTAATAAGTAAAGTAATGTAGACGGTGTCGCCCTACCGAAGGCACCCGTACCACTCCTCTATTTCTAGATGAGTGGCTTTTTTTCGTTCAGAGCAATGATTTTAAACGCTCTTTGTTGATCTCAGCCGCGACACTGCAGATCAATTTCCACAGATTTCATGGCAGATAGGTCTTGATTGTCAATGCGCAACGATGCACCGCAGCTACTAACAATGCCATTCCCTCTGGACCATTTCATCCGCCATCCTCAGATGGTACTCATCTGATGTTTTTAGATATCGTAAGTCAAGGCTGAGTTGACTTTACAGGGATTCGAACCACAGGCGATCAGATATAATCATATCTGTAGTTCGGCTACTCTGCCATCTGATTTAATCCCCCTTAACGGTTATATAAACATTATAGAATGATGTGACAAAGGGAAACAATCAAGCTAAAAGTCGCAGCTTATTTGAAAAGCTTTGAATGTTAAGAGTCAGCTGTAGCTTCCTAATTGCCAACATTTCATGCACCAAACAGTCAAATTTTGATTTGCATCTTCAAACAACCGAAAACACGTGGACAGATTGCCTGTAATTTTTGTTATGGGTTTTCATGCGGATTGAAGTAAGCCTTGTAGTTGGGGAGTAGGTGTTTTCATAGTAAATATACGAGGGATTCAGGAATATCCTTTTGCAACATTTCCTGCTTTATATTGAACTTCATCTTCTTTTGCTCCTTGCTTTAATGTGTTGAGACCCATGCAGCACCCGTTCGTTTTTCTCTGTCTATTGGCAATGTAGTCAAGTTCCACGCTTCGCTGTCTGTAAGAGATTTCATTTCGGCATCCATTGCATTTTTCCATTTATTGCTATCTTTTGAATCTATAGGCTCGGTATATGATGTAAGGATTGATGAAACAGCACTGTACGTGAATGTGTAACTTTTGCCGTCACGTCATAGCCATCATATCTTGCCAGCATCCTGATGTTTCTGTGAGGTCGTTCTTTACTGTCTGCATCCGTTTGTGTGCTTGAAGTTTGTAGTGTATGAATTTCAGCATTGATGCGTTGTTGGTTGTCTTCTGGTTGGTTGTCAGTCAGCAATTCATTAGGAGATACTGAGCTGCATACTTCCCCTTCGGATTACAAAGAATTGTTGGATGACGACATTGCTTGATGTGATGATACTATTATTAATTTTGTTTATTAGATATAGTAGCCTGAGTTTATTGGATTGATTCCCAAATAGATTCCTTGTATGCCTCGAGGATCCAGTTTGTGTCTTGATCTCCCCACGTGAAATTTTGTAGTTGTATCAAACATGTGTATTTTTTTTCATGTCGGGTTGTTGCCCTGTAAATAGTTCATAGACATGCAGTCTTTCCTTCCATGCGTTGAAAACTTCTATTTCCTAAGTATCTGGCATGTTGTGCAGCAAAATTGTTTGTGAAGGTCAGCATCCTGCAGAAGACACCTTGCCATGTCGAGTAGACTCCACCATGATCTTTTTGATTTTCCGCTTTGACGTTGACTATAATAAGGAACTGTTGTAGTTTGCTTGATACCTCTATCATTTGAAAGATTTTGAAGTCATTTATGATGTATTCACCACCACTGTGTATCTCATTGACTTGTCCTGTTGTCACAACCTAAAATTTTGTCCTGTTGACGCTGGGTAAATAAATAACACTCCTGAATATTCACCTACAAAATTTATTATGTATTTCTAGCTGTCACGTAATGTAGGTTCTGTTTGCTCCATTCAAGTCGGAATGCGCACGCTGAAGTGGTTTTGTTGCACGAGTAATTATTTCGTCGTTACTGTGAGGATATTCGCGTGTGATTTTATTTTCAAGACAAATTGTGCTCGTTTTTGTGACTTTGTAGGTGAAATGCTCATACCTGTTATTATAGACTGAAGTTTTTGGATATCTGCACGATTAACGTTTTAATGAATTTGATGCAATCATCTAGACTTCTGGTTAAATTTGCTATCTCACGTTGAGTTGTCAATAAAAATATAAGCGGTTTTGTCTGAAATATGCTCAGCACCATTTTTATCCAATATAAATTTAGCATTTTTGTCTGTAGCTGTTCTCATTGAAAACAGGCTAGTTGGGAATGTTGGAGGCTAATAGTGTATTCTTCAGTATAATAGCAACACAGTCACCAGTAGAACGTATTACATAAGGGCCATTTACACTGCAGCAAAAAAGGCACGGTACTCGTCAATTAACACTCGAGGTGTTAACAAGAATGCGGCCCGTGCTGTTTTTTTCAGGGTTTACACAGCTTATTAAAAACTGTTTTCAAGATCGCCCGTGCCTACTTTTACGCGGGCCGAGATTGAAAACTTACAAACTGAATTATAGGTTTCTCATTATTTAATGGTTTTACAGGTGAAATTCGATAAATTGAGATTCAATTATGTTAAATAACTTGTAAGGATTCCGTTGAACTGAAAATCACTATGTTTTTCATCAATTATAATATTTAAATTTTTGTTACATTCCTATCTCCATTGAGCAAAATTCAAATACATTTGGGCTAGTCTTTCACCTCCTGAACATGCTACCATATTTCTCTGACAATAGACACATCTAAATTTACGCTCCGCACTCGTAGTTACAATTTGCATAATTAAACCTTATACTACAGAAACTTCATTAATTTTCAAAAGAAATACGTAACAAAATATGCTCAATGTGCTTATCTAGCTTTGGTAATCTTTAGTCTGTTACTGATTTTATTAGAAAGCCTCAGAATTCCACTGTAAAGAGACGCAACTTCTACGATGACGTCATAATTACTGCAAAACGGCACGGTGCCCACTTTTTGAGCGGGCCGAGACTACCTCGAGAAATGATCTCGGCCCGATCAAAATAGTAGGCAGGCACGGTGCCGCTTTTCAATGTCTGAAAAAGCCGTTTAGACAGTGTTTTTGCTTGGCCCGTGCTCAAAAACACTTGACACCTTCACACCTTTGATGTGTTAATTGACGAGTACCGTGCCTATTTTGCTGCAGTGTAAATGGCCCTATAGTATACTTTGCAGTACCTTTGGCCTTTGCGATGGTGTCACTCCTGTTGCTCCCCGTCGGCTAGGATTTTGATGATTCATCATGACGAATAACAGTAGCAGGTAGTCATTTTTTACTGTATCTGTAACGTACTGCCTGGCCAGGCCAAAGTCTACTTTTTTGTGCTGATGATTGTTGATAATACCACGAAGCTTCTCCTTACCATTGTGCTAACGAATTGTGTACGATAAAAGGTCTTCAAACCTTCGTCTGGAGCTGATGTGGATACTTTTAAAGCCTGTTCCGAAGCACCCGGCCTTGCAGAAGTGTTGCTGGTCAATCAATCAATTAATTTGTTTTACCTCGCATTCAACTATATGCATTATTTTGTGAAGGTAGACCACCGCCAAGTGGAGTGTTCCATATTGCCATCATAGTCTCTTGCATTTAGTCTTTGCCATCATCTAGCATTTTTTCAGAGGAATATTCACATTCTGCACGTGACGCTTCGCAGAACCATTAGATTGAGGATGATGATGATGATGATGATGATGATGACGATGACGATGACTAGTGCATAATCAAAGGTACAATTATCTTTGAATTTACGCTAAGCTTAATTCAAGTTGAGCTCGTAGTGACCGCTGGTCAATGTTGCTCCTTAAAGTCCCATTTTTGGAGAAGTTCCTATACAGCGCAGATCTTGTGTGGATGTGGCTCTTCATCGCCTAGAGACATTTCTAACTAGTATAGACTATAATCAACTTATACCCTAGTTATACTAGTTATACTAGTACCAAAATAAACGCATGACTGATAGATAATCTTATATTATATCTTCATCTGATTTTGTGGTTTTTAAATAACTCAATTGATAACAATGGATTAAGATTATGATAGCTTAGCTGAAAATCTGTTGCTTTACAAATCTTTTTTTTTAAGAATTTAACCACTAGACAACCAAGCATTTCCTTTCCGTTTATTTTAACGAGGAAACCTGCGGCTTTTTTATTCAAATTTAATGTTTCTTTATCAGTTTAGTCATCACATTTCTACTATATAATAAGTGGAAATAATATTAAGAGATCTTTTTCACAAACTTTCATTTCAATAATTATTTCTTCTCTGACTATTCATCCATTTCAAATAATGGGATATTTTCATATTACATAACCTTATTATAGCATTGGAAACATTTAGACAGCAGCTGTTACAGTAAGCACAGTTAAACCCGCTTAATTAATACCATTTTAATATTCAATTATGTTGTAATGCTCTAATAATCAACCGGTTCCTATACTCTATAATCAATCACTATCACCATATAAATTCTATATTAATTAGCACCGTTGTTTTAGTATATATACTGTATATTGTCAATGATATCAGATAAATATTTCAGGCCAAGAATTAGATACATGTCCTGTATACGACCGTTCAATTATTATACATATTTTCTATTAGCTGGGCTATCTGAAACGTTTATCACAAAATGGTCAGAATTAATCCTACATTCTCTCTGGTTAATCGTTATATTATTGTCCCATTGTTGTTGGACCAAATGTGGATACTAAAAAATTTCAACTGTATATTAAAAGCCTAACCTTGAAGCTAAATTAAAATTATGTATATTTTTGTCTCTATTAATACGGATACGGGGTTGCTATATCTTTCTCTACGTAAAGTCAAGAAACATCTGCAGAAGTTATTAGGCAGGGTCCGACAAAAGTAGGAATCCTGCAATCTCCTAGATTTCGGAAGGCTAGATCAAATTCAGATGAACATTGGTAATTTTATGACTTATTGGTCAAAACTCAACAAAATTATTCAGAAGAAATGATTAAAATGTGTTCTTTACTGCTATATTAGTACCTCCATATGAAATGTTAGACATCATATCGCATGCATAAATTTCCGACTGGCACCTCCCTATATAGATTTCCCAATCCGAAAAGGAAAGCAGGATTATATTGGTCGTCTACGTATTGATAACATAAGGGATGCCTGTAGATAGACTGCTTATTCCACTTTTCGGTATAAAACCTATCCCCCAGGCTGTGTTGCTGGGATCTTTTAAGAAACTTTTGAGGTATTTTCTGTTTTATATCACAATACTTCTTTTGGCACCTGTAACTGATTTCTGAGATTCTTCCACGCTTCAACTTGGAATAATATTTACATATTTCTTCAAATTTCATACAAACTAAAATACTTGAAAAGTAAAAGACAAATGACGTGGTAGAATTATTTGTTACAAATTCCGTATGCATTATTCTTCTGAAGGGTTCCGAATACGCTGGTAGCATTTCCTTTATGGATTGTCACGGATAGTCTCTGTCACAAGAAGTCCTTTAAACGTTTTTCATCTGTATTTTTGATGATCGCCTTCTTGGAAATATGTCAGAAGTTATTATTTGACACCAAGATACGAGACCAGATATTTCCCAATGCAGTGTCGTTTAGCCTGTTAAAAATTAGTAACTATATTATCTTAAATCATCTATTTTATATAAATTGACTGAGCATATTGTATGCACTTTCTCCACTTGACTTGAGAATTCGCTACATTTGCATGTCTATCTAGCATTTAATAACTTGACAGACATCGGCTTTATTGGGACTTTTCATTTGTAATGGGTGCCGGCACTTTTCCAGATTGTGGAGCCAATTTAACGGTATCAATTAAAAAATTGAAAAAAACATTTTAGAAATGTTTGAACTTTGTCCTGGTTGGAAAACAATTAAATGTGAGGATCTTCTGTCATTCTTACATTTGGGTCTTAGGGTCCAAACATTGGTCTCAGTTAGGGTTAAGGTCTGAAAAATTAATGTCTCAATTCTTACGTTTGGGTCTCATGGTCCAAACATGGGTCTCAATTAGGGTTAAGGTCTGAAATATTAGTGTCTCAATTCTTACGTTTGGATCTCAGGGTCCAAACATTGGTCTCAGTTAGGGTTAAGGTTTAAAAAATTAATGTCTCAATTCTTACGTTTGGGTCTCATGGTCCAAACATGGGTCTCAATTAGGGTCAAGGTCTGAAAAATTAGTGTCTCAATTTTTACGTTTGGATCTCAGGATCCAAACATGGGTCTCAGTTAGGGCTAAGGTCTGAAAAGTAGTGTCTCCATTCTGCTGTGAAATTTTATCTTCCTCTTCGATTTCTGAAAATGGTCCACCCCTGTCTAAACAATCCGGCTTCCCCACAGGTTCATAAATCATTTGTTGCGAATTATAAATGGGATAAAAGTAACATATTAAGCATGTGTACTCTAATTAAAATACAATTTAAACACAAAACACAATCTTAACCCTATTTCAACCCCCCCGTTGTTCATGAACAAAATATTTCTATCCGATGTTAAATTTTGTAAACCAAGATCATAATATGGTTTTGAAATGTTCAATTGTAAAATTGTTAAGACTTTCACACGATCACTTCTTCTAACTATCAATTCTTCTAATCCACAGTTGGATATATATTAATTTCTATTAGCCTTTTCAAATACATCACCTGTTGATTAGCTCACTGTTATTTTCACAAAATCAAAAATTATAAATGACATCGTTAAACTCATCGATATAAAAATATGGATATAGAATTAGTCGATTTAATTTCATAAAACCGAGACGGAATAATTTAAGATAAAATATGTCCTCTTGTTAAATTATAACATTGTTTTAAGTATTAACTGGGAGATTAGTCTTTAAGCTGATCAGGATTAAAATGTCCGTTATATATTTTTGTTGCCTTTTCTCGAAACTCTGTCCTGCTGTTTACCTATTACAATAGACACCCCCCGTTGAGCTTGTATGGGCTTAACTGTAAGGATCGATGGTGTGTATCCATCTAGACTAACTGGGGCCAATCACTGTCTAAATCGTTAAACGCTGATTAGAAAAGCTATATAGTGAATGGTATGTTATATCACAACATGAGATAAGCTTGATTTATAAATGGAGACTATATGAACATTTTAATATATATATATATATACGGATAAAATTTAATGGATAATGATTAGATATAATTAGCCTTCGAGAAACCATACTGAAAATCACAACACACGTGGATCTAGATGTGTTCTCATTCTACTGAAAAACTACTGAAATTCACCTTAAAATTTGAAAGCTACTGATCATGAACCTAATTCAGTAGCCTATATAGTATCCAAATTTGCACTTATCCGAAATTGTTTATCAAGGATTTGACGAGAAAAAATTTCAGGTTTCAGATCCTTGATATGCAGTTGAGCGGGAGTTTCATTTATCCGAATTGCACTTAAGCGGGTTACATTCTATCTATAGTGGAAGTCCCTTCTATTCTCATTTCACACAGGATATTGTATTAATCTCTATTTATATAAACAGAAGCTAACTTATTACAAAATGTGCGTTGGCTTGAGAACAGTTATAGAAATTATACTAGAGTAATATTGAGTATAATCAAAACCTTTTATTTGTTAAGTTTGTTTTTATCCGAATTCCTGATTAGTTTTATGTCATGTTATGAGAGTTTATAACCGATTGTTTTTTTACTTATGTAAATTGATAATTCTCTGGTCAAAATTATACTCTATTACCCTACGCGTAAAAAGAAAGTACCACGCCCTAACAATTTCACCCCTATCGTATATTGTTACATGATAAGCTATATTTAGTATTTCGATTAGGGATAACAACCATGAAAATATGATGATTTCAATGATGACAAGAATTCAAATAAATGTGATTTTGAACATCTGTAATTCTATATATATTCTTACGTTTTTCCTGTGTTTATATTTTACTTAATTTATACCTTTTTACTTGTTTTAAGCTAAATGTCCTACTATTAAGCATTTTTGTCCAAAGGTAAATTCCAAATCGCTTCAAAATATCGGACATAATGTTTTTCTGAAATCCAAGACGGTTTGGCTGAAAACACTAAGAGTTTAGTTTCAAAACAATTGAAAAAGACTTCGAAGCAAGCAAAATTTCCTTACAAATTTTCCTGCGTTTTACTTCATCATATTTTGTCGTGCCAACGAGAGCTATCGCAAACGACTTTTCAATACGAATTTTATAGGCGTTAACAGCTCTATATATCTAACATAATATTTCTTGATGAAGGGCGGTCATGACATAATTGACAGTTTATCTATCATGATTTGTAATCGTTGAATAATTTTTAATTTATTGTATTTATGTAATAAAATTACTTCATGGTATTAGATTAGTAGTATTTACAGTCAACAACTTTATCATAATAATAATACTCGTATTTATTAGAACATATATAGACAAATCAAATATCGACTTGAACCGCGGGATCAGAACCAAATTGTAATTTACAATAATTTCTAATCTAGATTGATAATGACCGTTCGTCATATATAGATATTTAATTTATTAATTATATAATGATAATAAAGGCTAAAAATGATAAAAACATACAATTCAATTTCAAGACCCGTATATATAGGAATGAAACCGGCATAATTTTGATTTTACTCTATATAATGCATCAACTAGTAACCGGGATTCAAGCAGAGATTCACCTACAATTACGACCACACCCAAATTATATCACCCTTAGGAACATATATAGCCCTCTAGGAGAATCACATATACTCTAATCATAAACATACACAGACGCATATTAACGAGTTTGACTGCGTCAAATTCAGAATGTGTTTATCTTTGACTCAGTCATCATCGTTATACAGTATTTACATCTCTGATAATTGCTTGGTATCATGGGTACTATCGCATTCATGCGGAAAGATAAATCTATATTTACTATATGCTATATTATGTATGCTGTTTTTTTCACTTGCATATTTGTAATTTATAAAAATCAACGCGGTAGAGATTTTTTCACTTGCTCATCTCCTCAATTGTCGATGAAGTGTTACTGGTTACCATATGACATATTCATCGGTTAAATATTATGATTGACTAGACCGCTAGCTTACAATTTAGCTATGTGGTTATAACTATATGATCTTTTCTGTGGTTGATAAGGGAACGTGCCTATTTGGTTAATGTACAGAGATTTTGTTTCCTTGTGTGTTACTGTAGTAGCCTGTATGTTGATATGTTTACACTATGATATTAGTCCTGAAAAGGTCAAACATTTTCTATTTGCAAATAGATAGAGATATGGGTACTAGTTTCATTTTTCAATAGACCAATCATCTGTTGTAAGGTTGTCTGGTTGACAAGGAAACGCAGCCATCCGAAAGATCATTTACATAATTTTGTAATCCCATTCCTCAGCGTCGTTAGAGTAGCTGACTAGTGCATAGCCTCGTTAAAAGTCTTCAACGGTAAGTCAGTGAAGATATATTATCGACCTACTGTATTTGTAAGCTGACGAAAAGTAAGAAAGACAATACAACGAACAAGAAACAGTTAAATATAAATAACTGCATACATATTTATATTTTTGAGAAATCATTTGATATATGAAACAAGAATTTATTCATTACATTATATCGTGGAACGTGCAAGCACGCTGCAAAAAGAAACCTGATTATACTAGAAAGAATTAATCTACACTATTTGATTGGGTAATGTATTAATATCTTTGTAAAAATAATACACAACCTATCAATAACAACGTATATAAACATGTCTTCAATGCATTATGAAAATGCCACTGATGATAATATTGATGTGAAGAAGACCATGGTAGTAAAGACTGATTCACCGTGTCATAAACCTGAATCAAATGAAGCGTTACCTGACGACAAGCAGGACAAAAACACGATTAATTCCAATGACTTTTCGGTGTGTTTAAAGAAAGCAGTCAATCACGTGCTAAAAGGTAAAAAAAAACTAAATAATAATAATAATAATAATAACAATGTAACAAGTCAGATGTTCTTTTTATGTTTTTTATTGTTATACAATGAAATTCCTATTGCATGCAAAGAGCTTAACGAAAACATCTCTCGTTAGTTATTTCCTTTTCTATTATTTATTAACAGTTGAAGTAATACGTGATACTTTTAGTTAGTAGTATTCAAATATATATAACACACAACACCCCATATCTTCATCATTTACTCAGAATATATGCATGATAAGTTTTACCAAAACATTTTTGACAGGATATAGTTACATCAATTGTATACATTTTTAATACGTGTATATACATATTACATATTTCTTGTATTTTATACTAACCTAGCTATAATGTATCATTGACATATAGACTGATGTTTCCTGACAAAAATTATTATATAACATTTTCCTTTAAGTATATATATATACTTAAAATAAATTAGGTGTCATATTTTATTGTTTCTTATCGTATGTTTTTATTACAAAGGACAGGATACTAGCAATTATAAACCAAGGTATTTAAATGATTGACATCATATCTATGTAATATATAAATTATCAAATATATGATAAAAGTTTTCACCAACATTGGCTATAACTCATATCTTTCTTGACTTAGCTATATATGGCAAAGTCAATCCCTCGTTGACTGAACAGTACTGATAACGGCTAATTACCAGAAACAAATACTTGTCATGCTACTAACTATTAAATATATTGACTTTAGTACCAATGTGTTAATTAGGTATGGACTCATTAAAGATACCTAACTGCTATGTAATATCTATAATATATCTATAATTATGGATGATATTGAATGTAGAAATTATAGTGTATTGCTCTGCTAACCTATATTGATGTTCATAATCTTTGATATATGAGTTTATTTATTTATTAAATCATCATTATTATTATTAATATTAATATATATAATTTATAACATTTCATATAGTATCCACCCCTTTATTTAATTTATAGCTTTAAGAGAATAAATGTATATTAATCATAAATCAATAGTTTAATGTATTACATGAAGTTAAATAAACATATCTATTTAAAGTTATAAGACATATATTTAGTGTATAATATCTAATTATTTTTGAAACCAATAAAAATGTTAATAATTATCGCTGAAATGGCTTCTTGAAACATTTTGGCCAGGGTATTTCAATTTCCTGTCGTATAGGTTTGATCTTTTTGTATAGTAAAAAGCAAAAACATACATCGAATGAGACATTAGAATACAGACACTTTGCGTAGGTAGTTAAAGAAAAGATGTTTTTCAAAGCGGCACGAATATTTCTCCTGTTAAACGTCGTATCAATTTACTCCTCGCAGTCAGTCGATATTATTTAATAACAATTAACGTGGGGGCGATTTTTGAACAGTTGTTTTGATGTTAAAGCAGGCATATTTGGTTTTATTATTATTCTTATTATTATTATAAAATACCATTTGAAAATATGTACCTGTTCCGTCACCATGAGAATTCTATTGAAAATATGTACGTTTTTGTATGATTTTTTTCTGGATAATAGGTTACGATTGGACATTAGTCCCGATGCCTTCCCGATCAGCAGCCGATTCGAAGCAAAAACCACATGTCAAAAGACCAATGAATGCCTTCATGGTATGGGCACAAGCAGCAAGAAGAAAATTAGCTGATCAATATCCCCATTTACATAATGCTGAACTAAGTAAAACGTTGGGTAAATTATGGCGTATGTTGAACGAAGAAGAAAAGAAACCATTCGTAGAAGAAGCAGAGAGATTACGGATAAGACATAAAAAGGAATATCCCGATTATAAATATCAACCTAGACGTAAGAAAGGGTTAAAAGGATCAGCTAGCGACCATCATGAACCTGAGATAACGGCATCTGATTTATTAAGAGTAATTAAAGGTGAATCAATGATTGATAATAACAACAGGACAGCACATGTTATAAGCCCTTGTGGTGATAGCGAAGATGATTCTATTCCAGAGACGAACACTATTATAAAATCACCGATATCCACGTGTACTTTAACAAGTGATAATGATTACATAACATCTGATATTGATCGGAATCGGCATACATCGCCACACTCGGAGCAAGATCTAAGTATCAAGAATGAACCATCGGATAAAGCGGTCAATGATTCATCCGATTCGCATAGCTTATCTTCGACTAATAACAACAAAAGAAATATCGTATCGGAAGATTTATCCAATGTTGCAGATTTAGATATCGATGAATTAGACCGTTATTTACCACCAAATTGTAATACAACTAAAGATGATACAAGTATACCACGACATGAAATATCGGCTTATGAAAATCGTGCATATTCAAACGAAGGTGAACAGCTGCGTTTATCTTCACGTATACAAAGTTGTCCAGCGCTACGCCCTTATAAAACGGATAATAGCAACAAACTATTAACAGGACCAGTTATTGAAACAACAGGAATCAATCCTGTATTATATAAAAATAATAATAATCAAAAACAACTGGACAGTTGTCTATACAATTCTGATAGAAAACGACTTCGTGGATTGGATCGCTTAAACGAACGAACGAAAATATTCAAAAGTGATATGATCCGAGTACCAAATCTTAATCAAGCAAATAACGGTAGACAATGGGCTGGTTTTAATCAGAATTTTACAAATAATTCAAACGCTTATAACTCATATCCTTTGCAACGTAATTTTTCCAAACAAAATTTCACATTGCCAACACAGCAAAGTACTTTCCCGACGACTTTGCCTGACTACAATTCGATTTCACGACGATTCTCACAATCCGATACTGATATGAGTTCTAGATATCCGACATCAAATACATCATTTTATGACGAACCTAAAGAACACAATATGCCAACAAGATATCCAGCACAGAATCAATTTTTATTAAATCAACAAATATCTTCAACTGGAACTATTAATCAATCTTTTGAACCATCATCAAATCAATTATATTTAAATAATATAAATCAGCGTGGAATAAATGATACATTTATCAATCAAAATTATAATACTAATCAAATTATGATAACATCACAAAATTATAATAATTCACAAAATTCTGATTTATTGCCCTCAACTTGGATGCCATCTGGTTTAGGAACTTCACAAATTTCACAATCATTTACAACATTATAGAAATGAAAAAAACAAAATAGATATAAATACAGTAATATTATTGTATAGTTTTTATTTAATAAGATATTATATATAGATAAGTTTTGTTGAGCAATTTAATTTAGAGAGTATATATTTATTCCACTTCACATTTTATTAATTTGAAATTATATATGTTACATGAAAATGTTTTCAAGTTGCAGACTATATATATATATATATAATCTCGTGCGATTCAGATCAGAGAATGCAACCATATTTTAATTACAGTATATCTTAAGCTTTGTTAAGAATTTCAACTTGATCAAAAAAAAATTTAATTAGTTTTAGAACTCACAAATTTAAATTTTCAACAAGAATAAAACTTAAATTATTAATAAAAAAAATCCTACTTTATTATAATTATAGGAAGTAATTTTGTTAACAGGATTAATACGGCTTCTGAACGGGAGGGTTTTATATCAATTTTGCCCGAAAAAAGGCGTGGCATTTGCATATTTAGGAGCTTCACTGCGATTTTGCAAGTTTCAGTCTCAAAATTGCCCTGAGTATATCAGTCTAAATTTATTGGGGCATGATCACTGTATTATGTATGATGCGGTTGTACGATTTTTGAAAATCGGGTAAGCGTGAAACCGTATAGATCGTCGTAAGGCTTATTGATACCGTCAACTGATATGACTTTACTAATTTGATTGGTTATTCTATCAATTATTTGTTTCATATAGAAAATTATAACCTATGAAACATTGCGAAATATTTCCATTCTGCAATTTACGCAAAATAGATGTACTCTTTAGGCTCTGCGAGTTCAAAATTTTAGCTTTCCTCCTAGCCTTTATCCTTGACTACAATTTCAAAATTAAAAAAAAAATATATAAAAATAAAAATATTTTAATAAGATTGACATTCGGATATGTCATCACTTTTCCTAAACAATTTGTCAAATTGTTTTTCTCTCTCTTTTTTAATGTCACTACAAAATTCATGATGTTTTCGAATAGGACGTGTGAAACCTTAGCGGTCGATACAATTCAACAATATTATTTTTAAGGTCAGATGTGAAGTTTTTCATAGAAAACCGTTAGCTATATCGTAGAAAACGTGTGGCTCAAATTTGGTTTACCGCATGTCAAAATCATATTCAGTGACATTTACAAATTCGATAATAAATGGATTATTCTTAAAAAATTGTAAAATTAGGAGGCTTCATTCTATTCTATTCAGGACGTGGGGCTCGTTATTATTCATTAGAACAAATTTTGACACCAAATTCTACAAAAGTAATTTCTCAGCGGATTTTTCTTAAATACAGTACTCCGACAAGCATGTTTAGTTGTTCAGCATTCTTTTAGATGTTGTGGTCTTCTGTAAATGTTTCGAAAACAAAATAAAATAAATCAAAATACAAAGGAAAAATCATTTCAATTTTGAAACAAAACATCGAACGAAAAAGGAAGTTTCATAAGCTGATAAAAAATAATCACAAAATCATGACAATTACCTATTTCTATAGGCTACATTGAAACAATTTAGTTATAAAAATCAATCTTATTGTTTCAAATATCCCAAAATCCATCCCTTTAATTGGTGTAATAACCAGAATTGAACAAATTAAACAATGAATGAAAACTCAAAACACGTTCACGTTTTGTTCAATTTGAAAGTATAAGTCATTTAATTAAGTAAAGATGTGTATGTTCGTCACGCTAGAGCTTATCATGAAGATTAGAAAAATCTTCAGCTCATACTCGAGACCAAGTACATATTTCTTGAATTAAAATGCATTCATTCAAGGTAAGAAGGAAAAAAATTGGCCACTGCATAGAAAATGGATCTAAAAAGTTCAAATATATATTGTTAAATATTATTATTATTATTATTTTTTTATTTATGAACTTTAACAAGTAACTAATCACGTCATGTATTTTAGTTTTTGGGAAATTTGCTTGTTAAAATTTGAAAAAATATGTCAAACATGCATAGAACTTAGTTACCAAATATCTTGAATAATGTAAAGGTCTTACAACAATAGTATCGCAATAAAAATCAATAACTATTATCTTACTATAAGCACAAATTTACTCGAGAACTTATTATTTTGCCTCGAAATTTTCTTACAAAGAAAACAGCACGGCTACATGCAACCTAGATTTTCTTGCTTAATTCTTTTTATAATATTAATACATAACATAAGAAATTAATATCATAGTTTTATGCTTTATATAGTGGACATCAACATACGATTATGCGACCTAGAGGAAATATGGATTTGACATTTGAAAACCTAATGATATTTTCACTAAACTGCTATTGGATGCAATATTAGCACGCATCTTCCGAAGGTACTGCGCGTAAATTTCTACACGAAAATTTGCGGAAAAAGGCGTCAACCTAGGGCTACATTGAAGCAACCTAGCTTGAAACCAACATATTGTTAGATGAAATTAACGCAATCAGAAGCGGGGGAGCATTTAATTTCACTGACAATCGAGACCTATCTGCCATGAACTATGGTAAAATTGATCTGCAGTGTGGCGGCATTTAAAAACATTTCTCTTAACGAGTAGACCTGGAAATAGGAGAATGGTAGGGCGCATTCGGTAGGACAATACAATCTCAATTACCTACTACTTTTATTTATATCTACTATCGTGGCTCTGCAACTATTTATGAAATCATTTTCAAGGCCCTTCAAGGCTTTATTGATAACTGTTGTGAATTTATATTATTAGAGGAGTGCAGATGTAACGTTTTCAATAATTTGCGTGGGGGAAAATAAAAAATATTAATTCCATATTACAATGAATCTCAGTTGGAGTTCCATATTTAATCTGTATAGCCTCAGATGTCTTTTATGCATAATATTAGACCTCTAGCTACATTTTATTCAAACAGGC
>OU744449.1:25697731-25832731 GCA_916610825.1 Haliclystus octoradiatus | reverse complement strand
AGCATGTTTTCATGGGATTTTTTTCACGAAACTATTAACCAATACCCTGAATTGTTGATATAATTTTGGAAGCACAAATTTCTCTGACAAATGATTGCGTGCCTATACTATACCCATAACCCATCTTCATTTGCAAGCATATGGTTGTTTCGACACTGTCCGTATCATTTTACAATATATGGGCTAGACCAAGGTACACATGACATTGTTTTAAATTTTAGTTCTCTATCTATTTTGAGGCTTATTTGTTGATCGAGTAGCAATATCATACCTCGTATGATGTTGCGTTATTTCAATTCGGCATTCTAGAGATTTGGCATAGAAAGATTTCTTCTAATGTAAGAGAAAGCCCACGCTAATTTCATATTCTGTTTTCGCCTCCATTTCCGCGTAGGAAAGGAATTTCTGCAGGAATTTATATATCTCTCTCTCTTTACTAAATTTTTCAAACACTTTTAATTAAATTTTTATTGTCTGACATAATGATCAATAGTAATTCTAATTGTATTTTGTCTGATTACAGTCATAATATTGTATGATTAATTATTGAACCAGACACAAACAAGCAATGAATGAAGTGATGTCTGAAATGCGTTTTTGCTCTATAAAGCTCTGTATATAGGTTATTGCTCATATGAATCTAAATCTTTCATATTATCAGTTTCAGAAGCATAACCAAGCGCATTCAGAAAAACGTAAGCTGCAGCGTACTTTTGATTCGCAATGATTTTAAATTGGTAGTCAGTCAAGCTCTAGGAGAATTATAAATATTTCCACGGGGGGGAGGTAAATTTCAGGTTTGCATGGAGGCCATTGTGCTTCCACGGGGTTGTTCAAATAGAACTTTGAGAGGATGACTATAAAAAAAGTTTCTGATTATTCGGAAAACGATACCTCAGAAAAAAATTAAAATGGTTATACCCTGGGCACAAAGTTCAAAATCTGAATTTCTTACGGTCAAAAACTATCAATTTTCTCAGCTGGTTGGGTTTCTCAGAAAGTGGCACGTCGTCGTATAGACGTCATATGTAAGTTACAGAGCAATCTATTTAAAAAACATAGAAGGCTCTGAGAAGTTAACCTTGGCAGATTTTTTTCTACAAAAAATTAAAATTTACAGCCGATATTTTTCCAATAATGTGCTAGGCTAGAGCATAGTTTATAGAGACAAACCCTCTCTCTATAAACTATAAACTCTATAAACTATGTCTCTAATATATCTCTCTGTCTCTATGGGATCTATGGGTTTGTCTCTATAAACTATGGCTAGAGGTTGGAATAAAGAGCGATTTTGAATTGATAGATAAATCAATGAAAATAATCTGACATTTATAAGTTTATTATCACGCCTTCAGCAATCATCAGTCATTATTTAATCAATCTATATATAAATTACTGTATGATCGCCAAATTAATCATGTAAAACACGTATCAAATATTAATGTCTGAATAATCTGCGTTTATTATCATTATCCCGGGGGGTAACTCCCATACTGCTGCTATACGGGGACGTGCCACTTTTTTGGGTCCATATTCCAACTGGGAAATATACTTTTTGGGTAGGAAGTTTTGGAATAATTTCAAATAATAATAAAAAATTCGATTTTCTAAAGAATTTGGGAAAAAACTAGATTTAAAGGCTGAAAATTGAAAACTGGATTTGGATTTTTCATAAAAATGGAACATTCCCGCCTATATATATATGGAAATACCCTCCCTGGAATTTGTTGGTAGCATTTTCAAGTTTTTAAAACAATTTGGGTAGCTCATTGACTTGCCCAAGTCTCACTTTTACTTTGACGATTTTGATATGTTGGTAAGTGCGCTTACCGCTCGTCAAAGTGCGGTATATCAAAGCGGGACTTATAGATCAGTCAAGGTAGCTCTTAAAGAGGATTTTGGGGACTTTTCGGGTACTTCACATTTTTCCAAAGTGGCAACCCCCCATCAATGCGTCACTTGGAGTTTTAAATGGATGGCTCTGGAGTTACCCCCCGGATCATTATAGAAGATTGTATTTTTAAGGTTTCAATCACATATGAAACTTATTACTGCTAAATGTGTAACATGTATTGCAATGGTTATAACTCATGGAGTTTTACGTTTTTTCTCTTTACAATATCGTTGGTTTCCTACAGTGCCGGACACGTCGAGTGCACGATCATACAGCCCTAACCCTGATATGATATCATCATCAGAATGTATCGTGGCATTGGATAAATAAGATTTACAGAAAATATAACATCTTATATGTAAGATTATAAAGAGGCATGCATTGAACCTCTATAGCATACTTGCGGAAATCGTGATGTTTACATAAGTAGTGTATTTGAGAGAATAATCGGCCTCCCCTTCGTCGTTCCGAGTCGGTTAAATTTGATAAACCTTTTCCCGATTATAGTATTTTGTTTGATTTTGTATCGAGGTTTATTCAACATGGAGGCACTCGAACGGTAAGTTGATGGCTTGCGTAAGTTGATATAAAATGTTGAATTCTGTTGGACGTTTTTACGGTTTTATTCATCAAGCATGTGACTTATTTTTAATATTTTATTAATTTTTTACCAATAACTTTAGCCTTCATCGACGATTTACACTTGGCCTTACAAATAATGACGAGATAAGATGGTATCTTGAACAATATGGAGAAGTTCTAGAACAGATTTCTAAGAAAAAAGTAAGGTAGGTTGGCCTAAATAGATTTGTAACCGTTGGTCTACTAAACGGCGTTCGGATGGCTGTTTAGAATACTGTCAACCAAGCCTACACAGTCTAGACAAGAATACAAACATTTGCAAGCGTGTGGTAGTGGTAAACCTTTTCTAAAATAGAACAAATTTCATAATCAAGTTTGTTTATATTGCGTCAAGTTGAAGTCGTTCAAATCTTGAATTAATGATTTAAAATTCAATTTCAATTCAATATTTCTACTTACTAAAATGTCTTTGGATTAAATTAAAACTTCAGAGCGCGAGTCTTTCTTAAATAAGGACAACTTTGTTGATTTGATGTCTTCAATAACACACTGCAGTTTCCTGGATTATATCTGCTAATTTCCACTGCAATTTTTAAGAAATGTTATCCTGACCTTTTCAAAGACAGGAACTAACCAATCAAATTGCAGGATTATGTTCAATGATGACGCGTCATATTTTAAAAAACTGTTCACATGAGCCCCCTTATGAAAGACCTTCGATGTTTACAAGTAGTTCATGAATAGTTCATAAATGTAAAAAGGCATATTTTCATGGACTTCAAATGAAAATTTCATAAAGATTAGACCATTCAACATTTAGGAACTGTTCTCACAAGGATGGACAGGCATTGTGTAGATCAGATCTAATTTAAAATAAAGATCTTCTTACTTCCTGTCTGTTGTGTAGACCAACCAGCTACAAAATTACATATTTAGTTATTTTGTATTTTCAGAGAACACTCAACAAAACTTGTCGATGGCAATCAAATTAAAATGGCACCCGAAGAGGAGAATTCTTTCAAAGGTGAAATACCAGAAGGTAATATATTTCATAAATTTCAAAATTGTGTTGTTGTTATGGAGGAATACTCGATCGCTCTCTTGATGCTATCACATTTACTCGTCATGATCAGTAATTGGACATTATGACGTCACTCATCTTTGAATTTCCGTTTTTCAAGATCTGAGATTGTTACTTGATCAAATGTTTATTTCTCAAATAATTCTTATCCGTTTATCAAGAAAAAAACTTGGAAACATAATCAAGGCATACAGTACACAGAACAAACTTCAATGAAAACATTCACTGGACATATTAAATTGTCTAATTTTCATGTTCATGAACAATCCTCGAAAAAGGTTCTTAGAAATTGGGCCATTTATCGTCCATGAACTGTTTGTGAACTGTTTCATAAATTGTCTATAAGGTGCTCATGAACAGCTCATGAAAGTTTATGAAGTTCATGAACTCAACTAATTTAGCGTAGGAGTAGGCGACTATAAATTGTTGTGATAACATGGTAATATCTCAAGCGGCTCATCAAAACTATTTAACATTTTGCTTACTAATAATATTAGGTCTCAAACTATCATCGTTTTTTCACAGATGATGAAATAGTTAATGGAATCATTGAAAAGCAATTTGATACTACGTCAATCGATGAAATATTAGCTAAGGCAAGACTAATCAGAATCGGAGAATATAAAGATGATATTGAAACCATTGGAACTAAAAAGTCTACCAATGAAAAATCAATTGTTGTAAAGAAATCTATTAATAAAGGTTTGTTGATAATATCTGATCTGAATGATGACGTCAAATGGTTTTGTAGCTTTCTTTATCATTCTTTTTTGAAGCATGTTTTTAACTTAGAACTTTTGATGTACAATTATTCAGAAAAAACAATTTCGCGTTGTGTTGTACAATCAATAATCATACACCATGAATATGATTCAAGAGTGTTGTCAAGTGCTAACCCCTGCGAAAAACAGTCCAGGAGTTCATGAACAGTTCATGAACGTTAAATGGCTCCAATTTTCCTGAACTGTTCATGAACAGTTCATGAACCCTCACAGACAGTTCATAAACAGTTCATGAAAATTTGAGGCCATTTAACGTTCTGAACTGTTCATGAATTCCTGAACTTTTTTCGTAGGGGAAAACATATGACATAAATATGCCTTTATTTCTTTCCCGCCATGTATTAACAATCGAGTTCACCATTTTGTTTGGAAAAATATAAAGGGTGGCCTGATTTCTATTTCAAAACTTAACTTTATTCATTTCAATTGCTTTTTCGGCCTACATCGTACCACCAAGATATTATAATAGAACCAAGATAGTCTAACTCAGATTTGGGTTTTAAAGAGTTTTAAACAGACCATAATATTATCTTACCTTTGTGTAAATCAACCAAATAAATTGTATTTAACATCTTCAAGCATTGAATAAATCAAATTTAAAAACGACGTTTTTGTCCGACATCAATAACATCCTCAAAAGTCTATCTTTGTTGACCCAATATCGATCATTTCCAAACATTTTGATCTGTTGTGCCACGGCAAAATCACTGGGAATTGGCCTCAAAAGCTATTTTAAGATCATTTCGTTTCGATGCGAAAAAATTACCGGGGCTCAGATTATCAAACAAACAAACTTACTTTCTTGTGAAAAGTAAAACATTTATTAAACATTGCTGTTATTCAATATGTTTGAAATGTCGCGCGTGGCAAAAAATCAAACAGAACCGGGTTTCATGATTCCATCTAAACCGCGCGAAAAAATATTTTACTTTTCATAAGAAAGTAAGTTTGCTTGTTTGATAATCTGAGCCCGGTAATTTTTTCGCATCGAAACGAGATGATCTTAAAATAGCTTTTGAGGCCAATTCTCAGTGATTTTGCCGTGGCAAAACAGATCGAAATGTTTGGAAATGATCGATATTGGGTCAACAACGATAGACTTTTGAGGATGTTATTGATGTCGGACAAAGACGTCGTTTTTAAATTTGAATTATTCAATGCTTGAGGATGTTAAATACAATTTATTTGGTTGATTTACACAAAGGTAAGATAATATTATTGCCTGTTTAAAACTCTCAAAAACACAAATCTGAGTTAGACTATCTTGGTTCTATTATAATATCTTACTACAAACCAATAACCCAGTTTCAAGAGTACTGCAGGACTACCCCCAATATCATATTTTAAGTCTCTCTAGCCACCTTGGAAACGTTTTTTCTAGAAATTCTTTATCCCCATGTTCTTAGAATTAAACAATTTTGTTTACTATCCATCTAAAATACTGTTTTTCTGCCCGCATAAGAAGGCAAAAGTCTGTTTAAAGCGCCTCCATACAAATGTTTCGTGGGCGCCTCTAAGATCTAGTCGAAAAGAGCCCTACTCTGCAAACTGGCAAACAGCCAATGAATTGCAACAATCAGGATTCAACAAAAAGTTCTTTCCTTCAGAAATCCCAGAGGCATTTCGACATTTTCTTCAGGATTTTTATTGTTGATGTTTGACCACTAAATCATTAAAAATATCAATTTTCTTCTTGCAATAATGCATTCTTCTTTAATATCTGGAAATTGCGCATGGGCTTCTCATCGAGTTCACAATTATCAAGTATTTGTAACATTATTCATCAGACAATCAGGCTCTGTGATCATATTGTACACATCTGGAATCAAGATACAATGAAACCTGTTTTAACGGTCACATCTATACAGTGTCCACCTGTCTATAGTGGTCACTCTGGCAATGTAGGCCTATAAAATTGCTTTTTCTATTGAATCATGTTATCAACCCAGTAAAGGTCTCCTGCATATAGTGGTCAATTTATCTAACTAGTTGTTATATACAGGTTTGACTGTACCAGAGGCTGTAACTTATTAGAAGATAGCTGAATAAATGATTTCCAAATCATATAGAATATGATTTGTATAATATTAGATAGACATAACTGTATGTAGGCTAATATTACATTTCACAGGCAATCAATGACTGAGAGTCCAATCAACCCGTAAACACAAATGCTTGTTTATTGGGGGACATTAACACATTTACATACAATAGGATACAGGTAAACCTGTATGTAACAGCCAGCTATGAGAGGTAGATATATTGACCACTATAGACGGGTGGCCTTTATACAGTATACAGGATTGATTCAATAGAAAATACTGTTTTAGACATTGCAAGAGTGACCATTATAGACAGGTGGCCGATGTATAGGGGGTACTGTTATAACAGGTTTGACTGTACTGCGATAAATACGTGTTTACTGCTGAGGAATAGAACCCTGGTCTCCCGTTGAGTGTGCCGACACTCGGCCACTGAAAATGAAAGTGCTAAATGTTTTGTTTTAAATAAAGGTTTTAATTCTGTAGAATATGATAAAAGAAGCTGGAAAAAATTATTGTATACCAAGCTGAGGCTAAGGAGGTGATCAATGACTTATTTCATAGAAACTACAAAAACGGATCCTTAAGGGCTATCCTCAGAATCACATACTATAAGTTTTTTATGAACAGTCCATTAAAGTTTCATAGAGAGGTTTAACGCTTCGGAAACTCTGTGAAGAGTTCATGATTGTTTTTGAATAGTTCATGAACAGCACAAACATTGTTTTGCATATTTCATAAAAAGATCACGAACTTTTTTAAAATTATTGAGTAACAATTCACACTTAGTCAATGAATTTTTCATGAAAAGGGTGTTGTTTCACATTCATAAAATTGTTTAACAGCAGCTGAAAATAGATTATTTAAAGAAGCAAAAATGACCGGCAGGCGCTACGCACTTAGGATCACGTGCATGTTTATTGTTCATAACACAATGTACATTGTTGACATGATTTATAGCAGATTAGATCTGCCTGTAACAATAGTTTCAAAGCGAGAGGGTTGAATTGCGCTAAGCATAAATTTAACTTGTGCACGCAGCGGTCGCCGGTCAATCTTGCCCCTTTAATGTTCATGAACAATTTGGAATAGTATGATCTATGTGATATTTGTGGAACATATAATGTTGATGAACAGCATTTTACAGATACACTGTTAGTACACATGTGAAAATCCCCTTAAATGCGGATAAGTTAGATCCCTGCTTATCAGCAACCTGACTTTGAAAGTGGGTTAACCTACACCAGAGCCATCTATTTATAAGACTTAGGACACACGACTTTTAGGGCTTGATAATCGTCATTTCTATTCCATTGAAAACAAGGTTTTACTTTTGAACAAAAAGGTTTTCGAATTCCTTTTATTATTTTCCTGCATTTTATTCAAGCTTCGCGAGCCTGGATTTGACTATACGAAAATGGCGTCCATAAAATCATGTGGCTGGCATCTGTCCAATTGGAGCCAAGAGTAGCACATGAAAAAGTGTCCAAACTTTTGTAAATAGATGGCTCTGGGTTACACTGTATAGACTTCCAGTTGTTTGAACCGGTTTCTTCGTGCATATGTATTTATTAATTTTATCCATAGGTTCTGAGTATAGAAAACCTGGTCAACTTAAACCTCTGAATCGAGACAAGAATAAAATTATCACTACTAATAAAGTAAAACCATCCTCACATCAAACTATTAATAAAAATACAATTAATCTTCCCAACAAATCAATTAAAAGTGGAACAAAATTGAAAACATCTGAATATAATGCGAAAAACTATAAACCAATACCTGCATCAGAGAAGAATATAAAAGTTGTTAGATCTAGAGATACAAAAACTATTATCAATGCTTCAAAAGTCAATAATACAATCAGTACTACCAAATCAGCATCTTGCAATGAATCTAAAAACACTTTCTTAGATGTTTATCGACAAACAGGAAGAATACCATCACCAGTTACCAAAGATATTATTACTCCTCAACATGACAATCAGAAAGATAATATAATTAAACCTGATAACTTACCAATAGAAAGTGGCAATAACGAAAGTTTAGATCATTCTGTGTTTTTAAAATATCTTAAAGCAAGAGAGTATATTGATAAACAGCTACTTAAAGAAAAACATTGTCCAGAAAAGGATGCCTTCTTATCACTCTTTGAACAGAAAGCCGATGATTTAACATATACAAATGGTTTGAAAATGCATTGGGTAAAATACAACAATGATAAGCATGATGAGTTCAAAGATACACTTTCATTATCTACTGCAAATTTCTTGATAAGGATACAATCTCAACAAGAATTTAATCTTGCTGTTATATCGTCTTTACAAGATCAAGAATATTCATTACAGGTAAGTTTCTTATGTTGACATATCCATATACAGGGTTCTACAAAATGCTCAGCTTTGTGAAATCCTAGAGAGGCAACACAACATTTCTTCTGAATATTTTGTTGAAGTTTGACAAGTAAATCATAAAACTATTAACTTTTTTCTGAATTTTCTCTAACCTTCCGAGATCTAGGATTCCAGGATAACTTCTTTTTCCGGACCCTGTCCATATAAAACAGGGTAACCCGTTCAGGTGAAACTCAAAAATTGCTGACGATTACCACATTTAATAATAATAATAATAATAATAATAATATATGTTTGTAGCGCCATTTCACTTATCCAAAATTGTTTCACAGCCATGTTCCTGGAACATTGTTCCAGATAAGACGGAATTTCATTGTATACGAAAAACTTGCTAGAAGAACCACCTATTTGCAGTACTCACCTAGTCACCTGTCTGTAATGGTAATTTCTCTATTGCAGCTCACTTCTCAAGAAACCATACATGAGTGTTACTGTATATCTATCAGGTGACCGCTATTTAAAGGTATTCATCAGAATATGTTTTGATTTTTTTTCAGAATATTCAGCAATTATTAGATGGGCATTTGAAATATGAAAAGGAACGTGATAGATTATTATTGTACCATCGAATTGCTGATCTCTTGATTGAAGTTAACAATATCAAAGCAAATATGTTACAAAGGTATTTCAATTTTATCTTTCAATACTTTAATTAATAGGGCTATTCATAGGGATATGCATAGTAATAAAGCAATGTAGACGATGTCGCCCTACCGAAGGCACCCGTACCATTCCTCTATTTCTAGATGAGTGGCTTTTTTCGCTGAGAGCAATGATTTTAAACGCTCTTGGTTGATCTCAGCCGCGGCACTGCAGATCAATTTCAACAGATTTCATGGCAGATAGGTCTTGATTGTCAATGCGCAACGATGCGCCGCAGCTACTCACAATGCAATTCCCTCTGGACCATTCCATCCGCCATCCTCAGATGGTACTCATTTGATGTTTCAGATAAAGTCAAGGCTGAGTTGACCTTAGGGGGATTTGAACCACAGTTGATCAGATATGATCCAATCTGAAGTTCAGTTGCTCTGCCATCAGAGCTAATCCTCCTTATATGCATATGCATGTAACAATAGTTTACTATAGTAGATGGTCACAACTGACGGTTGTGTTATAAAATGTTTCGTCCCCCCTCTGTCGCCTAACATATTCCGCGTTACGCCGTAAATTATAGAGGAATAGCGCGGACAACAGACAAGGCGTCGAATTCCACGATCAAATTATTGTCTATATATGACAAAATAATAATGACATTTCCTATTGTGAAGAATGATCAATCATGTTTTTTCGCTCCGCTAGGAATTTCTTGCCAAAACATTTGCGACCGAGGCTCTCACAAACAATCAAAATGTATCAGGAGAACCCTGCTACCCCTATACATTGGCTGGATCCTGGGGCAATTTCATCGCTACACCCCCCTGGAGATGGTGGACTGTACAGGGAAGTGAAATTGAATTGAAGTGCAGGGGCATGTGGCGCATGTCTATGCATAAGGAGTGTAGGAGATTTAAATAACGACACAATCCATATAATCATGACACTCTTTATTATGATAATGGTAGGCCGTGTCTGCTGACATTACAGGGAGAGATGCTAAGGGCTACTATGGCCGTTAGTCAGAGCTCTTTGATACAACAGACACGACCGTACAGTAAGATAGTAAGAGGCGAAAAAGAGCGTTTACGTGGTACAATTTACACACATATAGATTTACAGGAAATGATTAACAATAGACAAATATACGATGACGTGAATACAATATAAAACCACTACAGGAGTCAGCCATTTATTTAACGACAGGGAAAGGGGTGCGGTTTCGATTTTCTCGGGATTACATTAATTGCATATATTTATTTTAATATAAATATTTTCCTTTTTGTTTTCTCTTCCAGTGAAATTGTGAAAATATTGCGATATAGTAATATGTTGATGCAAAAAAGAAAATTTAAACCTCCAATTTTCTTGCAAGATTTTCCTGAAGTTGACTGACCGCACTAAACATTCGAAAATCGAATTTCGAAGTATCAAGTTTTCCTAGTTGAGAACTTTACAATCTATTGCGTTTCACATTTTGTTACGAATAAATGTTTGTATCTGCTGGAGTTCCTTTATAAAGTTCAGATTAATATGGCTTGTGAAACAGGAATGGCTTACCTGAAAGACAAAATCAATAATCTCTCAACACAATTAACTAACAAGGAAGACGTTGAGAATTCATTACGTCATGAAATAATGATTTTAAAAACAGAAAAAGATTCTATTGAAACCGTTTTGGATAATTTGCGTTGCGAGTTGGATTCTACGATTTTAATAAATAAAGAATTAAGTTATCGATTAGAGGAGGAGAAATTACATTCAAATGAAATCTCAGAACGTTTCAAATCATTGGATAATTCATTAAATGAAATTCGTCAAAGTGAAACATTGACTATACCGAAATTGAAATCACTACAGTGTTCGAATATTGAATTGGAAAAATCTTGCTCGCAAATGTTGAATTGTTTACAAATTGTAGAGAGTTTATTAACTGATAACGTTACAGATCAAAATGAAATTCATAAATGTGTTGAGGAAATTAGCAAGTTTGCGATGAAAAGCAAAAAGGATAACGTTATTAAAAATGATCGCCTTGCAATTATAGAACATGCCGGTAATTTGATTGGTTGTGATATTCAAAAAATTGATTCTGACTTACAAGAATTAAAGCACGATGTTGTGACCTCAATTGCAAATAGTAAGTATCAATTGGAGGCTGTTGAAAATATTGAATTGGTAGCTGATAATATGCAAAGTGAATTGGAATCGGTAGAAGATAAAAATCAAAAACTTGAAGCAACTCTGAATGATTGTAAAATTAAAATATCACACTTAGAAGAGGAATTATTCGAAGTTCGTGAAATATTTTTAGAAAAAGACAGAGAGATCTCTAATCAAGCCAAAGAGCTTTCTGAAACGTGCGATCAAATCGAAAATATATCAACTTTATTAGACCAAGAGAAAGAAGAAAAAGCCTTAAATATTGCTAATTGTAATCAATTAAATCAAGATTTCAATATTTTACAAAATAAATTAATTGAGTATCAAAAAGAGATGGAAATTATACAAAAACAAAATGAGATTATAGAAAAAGAAAATAATAATTTAAAACTTGAATTACAAATATTAAAACGAGATACGTATCAATCCGATAAAGTTAAAGAACTAATGTCTGAAGAAGATGAATTAGTCTATAATCGATGGCAAGAATTAAGAATTGAACAAGAAAAATTATTATGTGATTATGAAGAATTAAATACAAGACATATTGTATGTGAAAAGGATTTATTATCATCAAAACAAAAATGTAAATTACAGGAAATTAATCGAAGAAAATTAATGAACGAGGTTAATAAATGGAGGCTACTACATGTAAATGAGATAGAAAGATCGAAAGCTTTAGAAATTAACGCGAAAGATTATCAAACGAAATATGTAAAATGTTTTAAAGAATTATCTGAATCGAAAGAAAAGTTTAATGAAATTCAAAAAAATCTTGATCATACTGTTAAAGAATTAGGTGACACCAAACAATTAGTTATTGATTTAAAAAGTTCACTTGAACAATCAGGAATTGAAACAAAAATGGTTTTAGCCAATTTTGCAAATCAAAATATTGACGTTGGTGCTCTACGAGCTGAAACGAAAGTTTTGGAGGAAACCAAATTGCTGACCTTGAAACAATGTGAAACGCTACAAGAAGAATTAACGTCCACTGTTTCTGATAAAGAAATATCCGTATCAAATTTACAACATAAATGCCAATCGTTAGAAAATGAATTAAAAGAAAAAACATATTTAATTGATAATTTACAAAATGAAAATAAAGAATTTAGTTTGGAAATCAATCGTTTGGTCAGTAGTCAAACTTCATCGTTAGATGCAGCGACGACAGATGCTAAAGAATTGCGTAAACAATTGAATAAATTAAAACGTGAACATGACAATACTTTGGACAAACTGAAAGTATGCGACAAAGAATTGGCTTTAAAAACGCACAAAACGGGTATGTATGTCGAAATCAGAAACGTTTACGCGGCGGGGATAGCGTACTACCATTACAACTAGACTGGGGGACGGGGATCCTCAAATGTTACCCTAAAATGTTGAAAATGATTCCCTAAGCATTTTTGTTTCCATAAAACAAGAGTTACCCCCCGGGAGCCGGTCTTAATCTAGACCTTCGGCATTGTCAGTGTAGTTATTTATGATTTTATGATTCAAATTATACTTGTATAACTGGTATCATTTCAATCAGGATATTTCACACTTCAGGAGGTTATGGTTTTTTTTGTATTTATGTTTTCGTTACCTAGATAAAATACGAACTATTTTCGCAGAGAAATCTACGAAATTGCTAGAAGTTGCGTGTTGCAAGTCAATTCCAATATTGATTGCAACTTGTCCGTGCTCCGAGTAAACTTTTTCTGTTAATCTGGTTTTAATGATTACAACGGTTCACTTATATATCCGACTTATCCGTGTCAGATTACAGTGAAATGAATTTCCTTAACATTTCACATGCTTGATGTCGGATCAACTGTATAATCATGAACTTTAAGTATTCATTTATATATTTGAAGATGATCTTACAGAAAGAACCACAAAGCTTGAAGAAGAAATCAAGAAAAAGTCAGACGAGATTGATATATTGAAGACTGACAATCGTGATTTTGAAAATGTAATTGAGCAATATCGTACCGAAGTAAGTTTGAAGATCTGAACACACTGTTTTGGCCAAAATGAGGACTATATTAATGTTGTGTATTTCCGTTGGTTTTAAATGGTTTTCCTTATATATAAGCACAAATACGTAAGCACAAGTGCTTGTTTACTCGAGGACCCGATGAATTTACATCCAGATACAAAGAAGATATGTGACGAAGGATTGAACATCGGTCTCCCGCGCACCATGCAGAAGCTCTAGGCAAGAGCCTCTACCCCATGTTCTGCTCAATGAAACTGAGAGTCGTGGCATGAAACTGAGTGTGCTGAAAGTCTGGCGTAATCACACAGGGTAATGGAATCTGCCTACGGACGCTCAACCACTGCATTAACATGTGTATTAAAACTGGATGGATTCAGATTGGATCCGGATTAATCAGAAATTACTGCAGTCATGCATTCGATTGCATTATCTATTCTCTATCAGAAAAACTTGTAACGTCAGCCAGTTTTTCTACCTTTAAAAGGAGTCTTGATGAGACAAGCCTCTCATCTTTTTGCAAGGTATTTTTGTAACATATGGCATTTAGTAATTATAAAACAAAGTAATGTAAAACAAACAATAATTTTGCATGCGTAAATTTATATTAATTTTTATTAACATCAGTTGTAACTAGGCTACATTTTAATGTGAGATCATATTATGTGACTCTCCTTTGTTTTGCCTGTCAATTTTGACAACATAAATGAAATGAAAAATCATATTTACTCCGTTATTTAACTTGAAGTGGAGAATTTTTTAAACCGTTGAGGTTAATTCCCTCACATCAATCACGAGAATGTTATTCGGTTTTATTTTGACAAAATAATCCAAAGCATTATTGTTATTAATTATTCGTTTTACTATTTATTATTCCAGTTGATTGAAACACAAGAACAGTGGCGAGGTGCAACCACAGATATATTAGACCAAGTACTCAAGGCAACGACAACATAAATCTCCCGCAGCTGTTTGCAATTTCGAGTCTTGAGATGCTTTCAATTTTGACATTAAAAGAAAAGAACTAGGCAATGTTGTTTCGTATTGGTTGGCTGTTCAGATAATTTATTTTTCAAAGAAACCTCTGAAAATATTTATTTCACTATTTATTTATTTATTTATTTATTTATTTAATAATATATTTATTTATTTATTTTGAAGCTTTCTGGCATGTGTTAAGTTATGATATAAATGAAGTTGAATAAATTACATTGTACTGATAATTGAAAGCATCATAATGTTTAGAAACATTGGAAGTCTTTGAACTATTTATAGAATAGTGCACATTACTATAGTATGAAATTCAATATGTTGTATTTCTCTTTTCATTGCTCAATGACCGTGATTTGTGACGGTGTTCTAGTCTGTTTAGCATCATAGCAGCATGCTAGGCGAAAGAGGGACGACATATTCCTATAATGTGACTCAGTGTTATTAGTGTCTGTACTACCACAGTTGTAAGTGACAAATTGCCACCGAGACGGTTCACAATTTCGATAGTTCAGATTTGGATCCAATCTCGATCTGAACAATTTAGATCAACACATTTTTAGTCCAAAAATTTTACGTCCCTGTATTGAAAATGTTGATTAAATGATAATCTGGAAGATATTGCCAATCCAACATATGAATATAGGAGCGTCAAGGCAATTTTCAACTTTGAAGTGCTTTAATCAGGAGTTACAGTAACTAACGATTTTAGGGGGGACCAAGAGAAATTGAGGGATGCTGCCCCAATGTTGTTGTGATCAAGAGATCTGGGTATTAGTTGGGGTGCTTTCCATGCTTCCTTGTTTTCCGCTGACATTTCATAGGCGGCACCCAGAAGGAGAGAAGCCAAAAACACAACACCACACCAGAAAATATCACTTTATCATAGCATTAAAAGCTTATTTATCAACTTAAACATCATTTAAAATGGCAGCAGAAGATCCAGCAATCACACCGATTGATAATGATGAACCAGAAGAAACACCGGGATACAAAGCACCTGAGCAAAAGACACTGGAAGAAATTCAAAAACTTGATCAAGATGACGATTCGTTAGTTCGTTATAAACAAACACTATTAGCTGGCGTCGACAAAGCTGCAGGTAAAATCATATATATTTACGACAACGATTCTCTAGTTTAATGTTTTATTCCAATTTATATTGTTTATTTTGTTATATTGCGTTGACAAGTTGGACGGAAATTGCCAGACTTTTGTTAGTAGTGTTCCATTTGGGTGTTCTATCGGAATTTTTCTATTGATTTGGCAAACGTCCTAGACACGACCAACACCAGTAGTTCTTTCATAAGCTTGGCAGCATATATTATGTCTATTCATTAAAATACATAACTTTATCGTTTTGTTTCTATCATTTAAGTTTTACATTTTTTTTTAATCTTGATAACAAAAATTCTGTTCGTGATCCCTTTTATGATAAAAGATTTCCAACTGTTTTCCTCACTCCAGGAGGATATTTCCGCCTTCTTTTATCGAATATCATGTATTGTGTCTGTTGTTAATGTGCTGGCTATCTATATTTGATAGTTCATTACAAAGTTATACAGTAAAAGCAATTCCCTTACTCTTTTCAAATTTGACTTGATCTATTTGTATTCTTGTTATTATCTTTCGCATGATCTTCATACGTATTGCACTGCAGTTTTTCCACAATCAATATTTGAGCAGCACATTTACTGTTTACATCATCAAGTTTTCTACATTGAATTGAATTAATTTAGATAATTTTCTGGAGTTCAAAATATCCCCATTTCCAGTCTAAAAAATCATTTTAAACAAGTAGATGATGCATTTCCCCTTTCAACATAGAATGCCAAGTCTTTCCATTTGTATCAGATGTACAGATAAGCTAACAGGATTCTTTTCAAATTGAATGTCTAGCTAATATATATTATATAGTAACTAAATTGATTCAATCAATCTGCTTGGTCAAGAGCTATTACTCCATATGAACACAAAATAGAGTTACTAAGCCAGATTCGAAAACACAATCGATTTTGCAACAGTCCTGTGAAAAAAGGTTCCATGTGAGCGTATCAGGTTCTGAATAAATAATGACAATGAATGTATTTTGATCTTGGACTTTCCAAATTAGAACTTCCAATTGATCAGGAGTTTTCTAAGCCTTTCACTTGTCTGTAAGAAAGTCATAAAAGTTATAATGGATTAGTTAATTTACAATCACTCACTTGGCACACACTTAGTTTCACAATTCATAGGTCTTTGCGCTCGGTTTTTGAATATGCAGTGATTCACTATATTAACTGTGACTTAAAAGATAGCATTCACTTTTTTACGTCTGCAAGATGTCATGGTCATTTTTTTGCCTTTAAACTTGAAAAAGTTTAATTTGGTACCAATTTGTTTTTAATTGTCATCATTCATCAATCATCATTTTTCAGATAGCTTAAAAGCATGATTCAACGAAACTCGGTTTCCTGAAGCCTGGCAAAAATTAAAATTAAGGAAATTTTTTATTTATTCTCCTAAAATTAGAAAAATGACAATATTATAAGATTCCAAAACAAGGTAAACGCTTACCTAGCTAATTTTTTTGATAGATTTCAAATGTTTAACTCCCTTTTGACTGAACTTTATTCTCATGCATGTCTGCCTGCAAGAGAATTAAGTACTATATTTACTGTATTTTGATTTAAAATTTTTATGTATGTCATTGTAGCACCTGCGGACGATCCGAGGAAAGTTGTTGTATTGCAATTGATATTTGCTGTTGAAGGAAGAGACGATGTAGTGCTAGATTTAACAGGTTAGTTTCTATAGGCTACGTCTGGAATTATGCTAATAACCAGGATCCGATAAAACTAGAAATCTTGAAATCTAGATGCGGAAAGTTGAAGCAAATTCAGAAGAAAATTGATATTTTTATGATTTACTGGTCAAACTTCAGCAAAAATATGCAGAAGAAAATGTTGAAATGACTCTAGGATTTCATCAAAAAGGCTGAGCCTTTTGTCGGACCCTGTTAATAACAAAATAAAATAACATACAGACCCAATGTTTTTAGTTAGGTTTTCAGTAGCAGTTATTATTTTCAAGATTCATAGCGGTGTGTTTCATCATTTGATCAACAAGCTTAAGGTTAATTATTATCCAACTTTGCAAACAGTTTACCATGCAACAAAACAATGCTATTATTTCACAATTGGAAACAGACTAAATTTTTGATTTTCAGCTGCTTCAGACTCTCTGTAAAATGTTAACTCGGTAAACAGTAGAAAAACCTGCTAACTTCTGGACAAAACATTGTATTTGCTGATTCAGCATGCCTTGCTGTGGTACTATTCAAAGAGTGAGTTTAAATGGAGAACATAGTTTGGGGTAAAAGACATTATTGCCCCCTATATTTTGGTAGAGAATCTGTCTTTAAATATTTGTATATGGTTACTACCAATAAAGCACTTATTGTAGTACCATTTCTCATTAAATAATCCAATGCCACTTTGCAGTATAAAGGCATTGAAATTATTAGAAACTTTCAATAAAGGTTTCTCAAAGAAAAAATTGCAAAAATTCAATCAAATTTTCTGACCTAACATGGATCTGAAACCACAACCTTGGCCAAATGTTATTGACGCAATACGCGCGAAGTCACTAGAACAATGATTTGTATAGTGAATTTATGGCACAGATTTGGGGAACTTTACTTCTTTATTAATAATTTGTATGAGTTTTGTTTCCGTTAGGAGACATAACGAAACTAAGAGATAAACCAATTATAATTAAAGAAGGAATTGAATTCAGAATGAAAGTTGTTTTCAAGGTATATTTGTTATTTTATTATATATTATTTACTATATTTATTTACTATATTTATTTACTATATTTATTTATTTCAAGGTAAGGTATAGTTGTCTATCCCACCTATGTCAATGTTCTTCTTCTAGCTTACACAGAGGAGGATATTTAACGACTTTGACTGTACGGTGTACGGTATATCAAGGAATCAAAGCACCATTTTTCAATGTTGTTACAATGTTCAATTGAATTGACAAAATTTGCGCCCAATAATAATATCTAAATATAGTAATAAAGTTAGACAACTTGACAATTCATTCCAAGAAGTAGAATTCTAACACAGTACAATTTCTAGCCATCCCACATTGTATTGTGTGTCTATCGTATCAAATTTGTCATTCATTTTTATGACATCAGTATCGTTTACCAATACAGTGAAACCTGTATATAACGGCCAGCTACAAGTGGTAGATAAATTGACCACTATAGACAGGTATCCTTTATATACCAGGTTCAATTCAATGGAAAATACTATTTTAGACATTGCAAAAGTGACCACTATAGACAGGTGGCCGCTGTATAGAGGTGACCGTTATAACAGGTTTACCTATAGTGTATTTTATCATGTCTCTAATTCACAGATTCAACATGAAATAGTTTCTGGTTTAAAATATCATCAAGTTGTTTCAAGAAAGGGATTAAAAGGTAACATCAATTCTAGAATACTAATTACTATTGGGACTTTGTGTTCATTGCTTAACACATTAACACTTATGATGCCATTCACAAGTCACATTGCTTTAAAAATAAGTAATGTAAACGGTGTCGCTCTACCTAAGGCACCCGTAACACTCCTCTATTTCTGGAGGAGTGGCTCTTTTCGCTAAGAGCAATGATTTTAAATGCTCTTTACTGATCTCAGCCGCGACACTGCAGATCAATTTCAACAAATTTCATGGCAGACAGGTCTCGATTGTCAATGCGCAACGATGCTCCGCAGCTATTCACGATCCACCCTCTGAATCATTCAATCCGCCGTCTTCTGCCTTCTTCAGATGGTACTCATTTAATGTTTGAGATGGAGTCAATGCTGAGTTGACGTTAGGGGGATTTGAACCACAGTCGATCAGATATGATCCGGTCTGAAGTTCGGTTGCTCTGCCATCTGAGCTAATCCACATTGCTTTGATAGGAATGAAAACCAGCCAAAGGTGATCTTTCCTTAGTGATGGTTTGATCCAGGTTTTTGAGGATCAATGAATCGAAATCGATTCAGAATCGATTAATCGTAACAGAACAATAGCTCTATTGTTTTCCGAGTTTTTTGTTCATCAGCAACTGAAAGTTTAAAAAACGTTTTACTGCTTTTGTATTTCATTTCTTCGGAATTTATTCATTATAAGATTTACATCAATGGCGTTTTCTCTATCAAATAAATAAAAGGAATTAATTTCAAATGTGTTTGTGAGAATTTCATTATGTTATTTTGTATTTCAATATGTATTTTTTTAGTCGCGTGTTTTTGTTTTTCGTATAAAGCGCTAGTATATTTAGATGGCTTCTTCATGATAAACAGTAGACAATATCAAAAATGATGTCAAATAGCAGGCTAGACCTGTGCCACATGCCCCTGTACTTCACTTAACCTGTCGGCGCTTCATATAGGGGACATGTAAAATTTAAGTAAAAATAGTGATGCGCTCATTTCAGAAAAATAAAATGACCAATAACAGCCAAGAATCTGTGACGGATCCTGGATCTATCCAGTGATTGGTCTAATTACTTAATTTATGAATTTATTTTCGTGACGTATATCACAAGACAACTTGCAACAAGTACCAGAGCAAAATATTGTTTGAACGATTTTCAAAACTGCAGGCAGAGGCAGCAACTCCTTGCTCGTTCTGTAAATGTTTCGTAGTAGTTTAAACCAAAGGTTTTAAGCTTTTGAGCTCAATCTTATTTTTATGTAACATATCAACAAGCTTTAATTGGGTATTTAATTCGTTTTATCTGGAGATGTGCCTGCTTAATTAATAAAGTTTATAAACTGCCGAATATTGTTACGTTGTTGAGTGTTTAATAGGCTACGCTGGCTCGAATGCAACTTGGATGTGTTTTATCGTAGTTCAAACCAAGGTTTAAAGTTTTCAAATTTGATTTCATGTTTATTGTAATATATCAACATGCGTTTATTTCGTGTTTCATTCATTTTATCTGGAGATGTGCCTTCTGAATGCACCTTCGATTGATATCGAACTGTAGGCCTAACACGTGCAACTTGGAAGAAAACACTAAATGCCCTAAGAAATAATAATTTGCTCATATTGAAACACTCGTCGCAGCAATTGTGAAGATTGACATACAAATTTAGACTTTGATAACTTGTAGGAATAGAAAAGGCTGGTAAATTGGCATTGAACCGTAAATTATCAGCATGCAAATGTTTCCGTGAATATGGGCGGCACGCTTTTCATTCTAGCAGCAAACAGTGGACTTTTTATCATTATTTGATAGAATGGATTACAGATAATATGAATGATTTGAATATATCTACTTCACTCTATTGTTAGTAATGTCAGTAATTTTTCGTTTGTGTGGTAACAACATTAATATATTAGTTGGACTCAACATTGTTTTTTCTTTAATACTTTGTAGAAGTTGTGCTTCATCCGTTTAACGTTGATGGCCTTCCGTCTTGAGAGTTGTTTTCGTTTACTTTTGGCCTTGGCCCGCATATACTTGACAGCAGGTGCTTGTGTAGCGCATGCGTATTAGGGTCAGAATTTCCTCAGCGCATCACTTTATTCACCTATATTTTACAAGGCCCAGATGAGCGCAGTCCCAGAATCCCATTTGAACTCACTTCTTCAAATGCTTATTTCTCAAAAATATAAATAAAGCTTAGCAAAGTAATCAAGGCACTAAGTACTACAAGTTAAGGCAACAAATTTGAGTTGTCATCTTTCTATGAGTCAACCCTGTTGATGTATAACATGCTGAGAGAACTGCAGAGAGCTAGACCTAGCAGACTTGCATTGTATTTCCGGTATAGATAAGTTATTCTTTATTTCTTTTCCATATAGTCGATAAAGCTAGTCATATGGTTGGAAGCTATGGTCCTAAGGCAGAACCCCATGTTTTTATTACACCACCGGATGAAGCACCGAAAGGAATGATCGCTAGAGGACATTACAAGTGTAATAGTAAGTTTATTGATGATGATAAAAATGTTCATTTATCATGGGAATGGACATTTGATATCAAAAAAGACTGGGAATAGTTCAAGCGACGTTGAATTAGTGATTGGTGGATTTCAAAGTTTCATTAAATTTGGTAATGCTGGTGATTTTCTAATAATAGCAATAATAATAATAATAATAGTAACAGAAACATTATTATGGTAATATATTGTTAATACAAAAACAATATGATGAATAATAACAGCTCTTTTGATGATAACATAACATTGATTTATAGTGTAAAAATAGAGAATTGTAAGACATATATATATATTTGTGTTATGGATGTGTTATTGTTGTGTAATTTGTCGTTGTTATTAGTTATGTATTTGTCATGTTTGTTTTTGCTACACCGTAAACAAATATGCATTGCTGGTGTATTTTTAGAAATCGTTTTTCATAAATATTTGGAAGCTACAGTATATACTATAATATTTTTAATGTTCTGATTCGATAATATCTAGAGCTGAGTGATCTCGTATGTGTATAGGCCTAGTAAATTTTGTTATTCTTATATGCACTAATTTCAATTGATTACCAATGAAGTGACGCTCCACTCCTTTTACGTCGTCATGTTCTTGTCGCGTAGAAGGAATTTGATCGCATCATGCTATACGCGTAAACAATACCGAACAGAACATGCGGTAAATTAAATTGAGGTAAATGGCGTTATCCACCGGAAGTAGTTCCTAGTTTTCTTTGTGAATTAAGCCTCGTTTTAAGTTGATTAGGACATGATTTGGGGAGTCAGCTCTGGCCTCTACTGGGTAAAAAGATTTTTGACATATTTTACATATTTCCTTCAGATTTCAAATACTTATAGTTATTTGCCAAATAAAAGGTTTTGCACTTCATAAATAACAACAAAATGGTTTCAATAATCTTTTTATTGTTGTTGCATTCTGTGTTACCTTATAGTTACCAGTGTGTGATTCTTTTCTAAATAGTCCGATGATACACAAATAGGTATTATTAAACAAATACGACGTAAACAATTGAAATCTACACCAGCACATTTTCTTAAATTATATCTTGCTATTTTGGATCGGATGTGAAGTTGTTTTTCAAACTGTAATTGAGTAAAATCGTTTGACGCGAGCGTCGTGAGGTTTGAAACTAGCTCAGTATGTGAGCCGCAAAAATGAACAGAATCCAATGAATTTTGTGACTGATCCAAAATTACGCCTCAAAACTATATTGTGCATGCTTAGAATGGTAAGTTTGTGCCATACAACCAAGTTTGGAAAAATACTTTATAGATTTTCATTATTAGGTGACAGTTTCAACGATACTTGCAAATTTCGGTCCTGATTTCTGGATAACAATTATACGGCGACGGTTAGAAATGACGCGCGCGTCATGACCTTTGACCCCTACACTAATTTGCAACTAACCCGAAATCGACATCTGACCTTTGATTTTGATCATTATCAGGAAACATTCTTTTATGCATCTATGTCTAGTATTGTGACAGTGAAAGGTATGACTACTACAATTCGTTGTAATGCTTGTTCTTTAATAATAATTCTCTTAATACTTCTCTTCCTTATTAAAACGTATATATATATACACACCTTTACAATAATAGTTGGTAACTATGTTAATCTTATAAATACAACAGTAAATTTATAAAATTAATTATTATGTACACGAGTTACAGGAGTCTATATATATAAAAATAAAATACTAGAAATCTGAACTTCTTTTTATATATATATATGCGAGTGCTATATACGACATACTTCGCTTATTTTATTGTTATATTTACAAATCACATTTTTAACTGCTATCTTTACCATCTATCTGAACTTCTTCTTATGAAAAAAGTATAGCAGCAGTAAAATTTGAATTTATTTTTATTAGTCATATCCTTATGTTATATATAATTCCGAGATATAATTATTGCAACATCATCCTGTGTGCGTTGATGGACGTCTGTCTCAGTCATCAGCTCATTCACTTTATTTTGAGTTTGAGGCGAGTTTGGTTGAGATTATTTATGAAGATCCCTGAAAAGCAGAAGAAAAAATATCAAAATTAAATAACAGACTATCTCTACATTTTCCCCACTTTAATGGTCGATTTAAAATCCCAAAATTGCAGCTTCCAAAGAAAATTAAATTGTACCATCGAATGGCCAGTCGACTAAAATTGACGAAATGTAATTTCCGAACTTTGATAACCCGAAAATGCAAAAATATTGCCAGTACCGTATCGTATGTAGCGACTGTAGTCAAACCTGTTACCTCTATTCATCGGCCACCTATCTATAGTGGTCACTATTGGAATGTTTGAAACAGTATTTTCTATTGAATCAACCATGTATATAAAGGCCGCCTGTCTATTAGCGGGCACTTTTCGTATCACTGAAATAATATTTTCTATTAAATCAACTACTGTATGAGCAAAGCCTAGACGCTGAATCAACCCTATCTCTTATCGCTGGCTGTCATGTTCACTGTAGTGTTTTCTTTTCTATCATTTAACCAAGAGTCCGAGAATTGCGGAGCAATTTTTTAGACTCATATTTCGGGCAATTTGAGAAAAACAAAAAAGCAATTTTGCAGGTAATACAGTTCTAAAGCTTCAAATATGCAAATTCCATGCCTTGTTTCAGGAAAAATGCCCATTTTGTCAGGCAAAATTGACAAACACCCACGGTCAGAGCTTCAGTTACTTGTAGTTACGGCCATGGCCATAGCTTGCTATAGGTCATCGTTGTTACCTTTCTTATGTCAAAAGTAAGAATAATTTCATTTACACGCGAATCATATTAAATCTTTCAATCTCCTAGCCTGCTTGCAGGCTCTGTAAATCGGAAACTTAGTAAAACCTATGGTAAAACAGTCTGTCAGTCCCCATGAAGAATGCAATCAATAATTCGTTTTGCTTTGTTTGGAAGAACTATTATGGAAATTAGGAGTATAGTACGGATCACGGATAACATGAGAAAAGAAGTACGCATTGTCTAGCTTATGACCACGCATGGTGCAATAAATATCTCTTGTAGTACATCGTCATTATTTCATAGTGGCTTGTTTTGCAATGGATTCCGAAGATATACTTCATGTTACTGGCTTCAATATCACGAAATGTCCGTTTAAGATAGTATTTATCCGACGTTGGAAGATCACAGATGCACAGAAAATGTTTGATACGATTAATTCATGTCGCTCTTATGTGGAAATGTGGTTGACTTTTCCAGCGCGAATCCAGGCGCTTCAAGACGCAGAAGAAAGGACACAAAAAAGTCAACATAATGAATTCGAAGAAGGTACAATAGTATACGGCTTGTTTGGAAAATATTCTTTAAATGGAGAAGAATTTGTTTTGGGAGATTTAAATATACGAAATGCATACGAAGAAGATGTTATACTATTAAAATTACAAGGAAAAATAGTCAAAGAAGTTGGTTTTTGGTTAGCAGAGCAATATCAAGGTTACGGTCTTATAACGTCAGCAGTCGCAAAAGTCATTGAAGTATCTAAAAAACATCCGATGAACACGGATCATTGTTTAATCATAACAGGGAACAAAAAAGCAATAGCTATTGCAGAACGTTTGCATTTTAAATGACGTGATGAAACTATAGATTATGAAGTAAAAGATAGAAGAATTGAAGGAGCTGTGTATATTTTATAAGGACAAATGAGTTATTTAAAAATGATAAAATATCTAGAACTTTATATTGATAACTTTTTATTGTATAGTGGTTTATAGTAATATTTGTTTATATTATACCCTGATTGCACTTCAGTTGTCAATAAAATGACGTCCTAAAGACACTTGATACAAATTACAGTTCCACAATTCCAGTTTGAAAAACCAGGGAACGCATGCTTCCACGAGTTTGCAGTTAGCGTTGCTAAAAGTGTCACCGGACGTCAAAATCGCCAACAATGACTTCTACGGAACCATATCCAATTTGCTACAATAAAGCTAATTACTGGTAAATAATGATTCAGTTAAACCTGTATATAACAGTCAACCATGAGAGGTAGATACATTGACCACTCTATGCAGGTTTATGATGCAGCTTTATACAAAGTGTTGATCCAATAGAAAATACCATCTTAGAAACTACAAGAAGGACAGCAGCATAATAGAAATGTAGCTATTGTTATATGTGACTAGCCTGCGCGCAGACCCAAATCTTATCGTTCTAATCATAAACAAAAGATTTGGGTCTGCGGGGCGCGCAGGCTAATATGTGACAGTTATAACATGTTTGGCTGTACAGCTGTTACAACATTTGAAGATTGTTCCAAACACTGTGAAATCTGCGAAGACTCTGTCGTAATTCAACAGGCTCCTCATTATTAACAACCATTTCTCACCTTTAGTGGAAAACCAGATCCAACGAACGTACTCGCCGGGTAGTCGGTACTCGGAATATAACTTGGATGTAGTGGATTCTTCCCAAAGGTAACGCGTCTACACTATTTCACGGAGCTACTTTTATTTCCCGGAAATACTGTTGCCTCGAAGAATTGCTCCAGCTGGTCATCCATGATACCACGCAGGCGGAGTCAGAGCTGTAAAATTCCTCCTAAAATATCATCAAGGAGCTCATTTTGCATTGCTTGAAAGGACATCTATTATTGTCATGGTAATTAGAAGTGTAGTTCACAATAGAACATTGTCGTATGTCCATGCATGGTGCTTGCACTAAATGGCTGATCATAGTATAAACGTCTGAGGAAGTAAATGTAATTTCAAAATACACCAGCTGTCCACACACTATGAACGTGGATGCTGCACAAATTTCTCGAGAGCTGAGAAAAGCAATCATTATTCGTCTATAGGGCTCTATAAGGATTGTTTTGTAACTATGGAATCCGAAAATATAATATTTCCCGTTACTGGCTTCAATATTTCGAAATGTCCGCTCAAGATAGTATATATTCGACGCTGGAAGATCACAGACGCACAACAAATGTTTGATACGATTAATTCATGTCGTTCTTATATGGACATGTGGTTGCCGTTTCGTGCACGAATCCAAACACTTCAAGACGCAGAAGAAAGGACACGAAAAAGTAAAATAGCTTATGGTCTGTTTGGAAAATATTCTCAAAATGGAGAAGAATTTGTTTTAGGAGATTTGAATATACGAGATGCATACGAACAAGATGTTAAATTATTAAAATTAGAAGGAAAATTAGTTAAAGAACTTGGTTATTGGTTAGCAGAGAAATATCAAGGTTATGGTCTTATAACGTCAGCAATCGCAAAAGTCATTGATGTTTCAAAACAAGATCCGATGAACGCGGCCGATCATTTTCTAATTATAACAGGGAACAAGAAAGCAATGGCTATCCCAGAACGTTTGCATTTTAAATTGCGTGATGAAACTATAGAGTATGAATTACCAGAGAGAATTATTCAAGGGGCTGTGTATATTTTATAAGAAACAATGAGAGTATATTTGAAAATAGATAGAGATTAGTATTAAAAGTATTAGTAAGAAGTAAGCCAGAAGAATTCAAAACGATTTTATAGGCTACTGTTAAGTGCTGCACAGTAATTGACCTGACAGTATGTAATAATATATGAAGGAAATATAGTACTGTAGTAGATCAGGCCAAGACATTTTCTCCTTTACTCAGAGTGAATAAAATATTTTTAAAAAATTATTATAATTTGCATTTAACATTTTTCTTCTCCCATGGAAAATTAATCAACATTTCTCATGGTCAAGTACATTTGAGATTCAGAAACGTCATTAATAGTTAATGGTGGTTTTTAATTGTTCATGAGCTTCATGAGAAGTTCATGAACTTAATAAATCTTTTCTGCACAGTTCATTCACTTTCATGAACAGCTCATCAACAATAAGTTTCATGAGCAGTTCATAAGTCACAATAAGTTTCATGAGAAGTTCATGAACAATCTATAACGTACTTTGAAGGGTTACTGTATGCTAAAATATTTAATGTATGTTTATGTTATTGATGTATTTTTACTTCTTTTACGGATAATTTAATCAATTAGTTAATTTAATTGATTTAATTGATTAAATTATCCGTAAAAGAAGTAAAAACACATCAATAACATAAACATACATTAAATATTTTAGCATACAGTTGCCACACACTTGTCATGTTTGTTTAAATTGTATTCATATTTACTAAACGAGAAAAGTTGAGAGACACGACTGAAGCGCTAAAAAATCACGAGCTCTGAGCAAGCAGGCCTACCTTTCATGATTAGTTTATTATTCTGGTTGAGCAAATGTAACAAATTTTATGTCATTAATTAGCCAAAATGCTCAATTTAAAAGGGTAAGAATATCAGTTACGTAAATGTAGCATTTTTTCAAATATTTAATACGAAAGACCGACCATTTGAGTGGGGAGACTTGGGACACGGCGGGGTAACATGGATCAGGCCTATTTTTTTAAATTTCATTACATAACTGACAAATTCCCTGTTCAGTACCAGACAATACAGCTCTTGCTTTGATTTAGGGAGTTTATTTGATCAAAATTGAGCCAGCAAGAAGTAATTTTAATTATTTTAGCATTAATAATTGTAATCGATTTAGCAACTTTATCTCCACAAAGTAAAAAAGTCAAATATAGCGCATATAAATGGAAAAAAACTCATATGTCAATCAAATGTGATTAATTTCCCACTTGTTGTTGATGCTAAAACGCGTCGTTCCATGTCTCTCCGTTTGGCTTGCCAGCAAAAAATGAGGCTGCACACCCCATCAGCAGGAATGTATACAAATTTTTTATATTAAATGATTTATCAAAGTGAAACCTTTCCAATGGTATCTTTCAAACTGGAAATTGAACACTTTTTCTAAAGTTAATTGAATCAAAAGAGAATCCATAAAACGTAAGACGATCATCTAAAGCTAGTAAACCCAAATTTTTGACAATTAGTTATTGTTTATTATTGAAATTTAGGGAAACAACATGAAATGAAGTGATCTACAGCATATTAGAAGATAATTTACATCGGTAATCAGGAACGCTCTTGTCCCATGTCTCCCCGGTCTCCCTTACATATAATAACCAAGAGAGTTGTTGATAAGCATAATGCATATAAATATAGCCTACATTATACAGTAAGGAAGCATTCACAATGGACGTTAACCGATACGTGGTAAGGGGGTTGTTGAAAAATTAGTCAAATTTAACAGGTGGTCCTGGTTATTAGTGGATGTCAACTTTGAATAAAATGATGGCACACTAAAAGCAACAAAACATTTATAATGTCTTTAATGGCAATTTTGTTTGGAAATTTTCAAATGTTAAAGGGGGTGTAATTGAAAGATGATCAATGGACGTTTGGCTTGCAAATATTGACATTGGTTGACAGTTAGGGGCAGGGCAGGATTTAGGCATAAGCAGAATAAGCAAATGCCTTAGGCCTTTCCGTAAATAGGCCTTTTTCAAATTAAAAGTCACTTTTTTCTCAATTAACCAATGGTTTAAAGAAATTTTTGCAAATCTTTCATAGTGTTCCATTCCATCACAACCAATTGCAACTAATAATATTGAATATAAGATTTTCCACATGTACAAATGGGTGACGTTAATTAGGCTACAGTATTTAACACTTAACACATGATCTAACTCAATTGTATCAATAAGGTGTGAACATTTTCCTCAAATCTGCAGACACCTTTGTTTTCATGGATTTGTTGTCAAATGAAAAGGTTTTGGGAATTTTCAGGCCCTATTTAGGATTTCTGCTTTAGGCCCAAAATAATAGATCCGGCTCTGGTTAGGGGGAGGATTTGGACCATGAACATAGGTTGACATCAATTGTGGGTGCTGGCTAGCTGCAGTTTACTATTTAAATTGATTGCAAATGAAACAGTATTTTGGGGCGGCAACAAAATATTCGCCAGCAGGCGCTTTAACGAATATTTGCCTTCTACACGGGCGGAAAAACAATATTTTATTGATAAATAGTAGCAGGCGTACTAGGGTTTCCAAAAACGATTTGCGGGCAGCTTGAAATGCTTAAAATATTATCAGGGGAGGCACAGCTGTACTGCATGTAGCCTACATGTTGAGTATTATATAGACCTTTCACATACAAAGGAAGCAGCATTATGTATATTTAGGTTGAAAATATGTTACAAAATAAGAATAAGTACTAAACTATAACTTAGCTTATCTATTAACATTTATTGAGAATGGTTAATGAATTTTTGTAAGCAATATGGAATTACCACTAGAAAATAACATCTGTGCTTAGTTCAAGCACACCTAAATTAATATATCTACTATATATATACAATAATACAAATGATGGCTATTTATGATGACGCCTACAAATAAAATACTTACAGTTAGACAAATTTCATTAGAAAATATGACTGTGGAATATATATATATAGGCCTATATATATTCAGCCTTCGGAAATAAATTAAAATACGCCTTTGTGAACTTGAACTTAGCTGGAATCTGTCTCCTGTCTCAGCTTTAGCTCTTCCAAGTTAATTACATCTGCCTTGTGTTCACTGTAGGCTATCATCTGTATGAATGGCAGTGTGTAAAACCAAGTCTAATAGGTCAGCTATACGAATTCTGAGCTTTATATTGTACCTATAATTTGGCAGTTTGCTTTCTCATTGCAAAGTATATTCTTCTATTTTTAAGACTATATTAAATTCTTTGAACTGCCACTCATATAGACACATTTGCAAAGTTGGTTACTTCCATTTTCAAAACTATATTTATTCCTTGAATTGCCACTCTCTCCTACACATAGGGCATAATTGCTGTACTTGTTGTGAATTTAGCCATTTTAGTATACAATGCATGTGAAATACATGAGTACATTTGCCCCAAACAAGAGGGCAATCATCGCCAGGAACTTTACAGTCTGGACAGCAGCCATCGAACTGCATTCGACATATTCCACAATTTTCATCGTTAACATTCCAATGCCAAAGCGCAACAGCTTTCCAACTCTTAATAGTTACTTTCAAACTCATTGTTGTGTGATCTCTAACCAAATTAAACAGCACTAATTATAAATAAACAATGTTCCTTACAGCATTCAAATCAAAAGTTCCAAAAAATCTCTACACAACCGCCATGTTGCTTGAATTTAAAATGAAATGCGGATACCGAAAATACCCAAACTCCGTTCAATTTTCCGAAAATATGTCTCTGGTATGCTCAACCGCACCATTATCCGCTACTCCGTAAATTTTTGTGGCGCGAAAACAGAACCATGATTCAAGATCCAATCTTGAATCGTTTGTGTTGAAAAAAGATAAATAAACTGATTTTCCTAAACATATTTTCAAGTAAGGGAATAATTGTACGTATTCATATATAAACAAGCACATATTCACATCTATAAAAGAATTCTTACACGTTATTTCAAAGGAGCCGATACAGAGGTTTGTTATTGTAGTGCGTATATATGTATGTATGATGTATATTTATTTGTCAATGAAAAGATAGACTGGCAAATACAGGAGTGGTTCTAAGCTCCCGCCTACGTCATTTACAGCATTAATATTTATTTCGCATATACATTTGACCAAGGAAAATTGATTTTTTATTACTTTTAATTTTGGCATTGTTAATCATTTCAATTTAAATGTGTTGCCACGCATATCATATTTACTACAATCAAAAGTAGCTTGGTGTTCTGTTTGAATAGCTAAAATACACTTTCTCAACAATTTAGTTACTGTGAAATTAAATCAACCCAAGTTAGCCCAGCAACGCGGGATTTATTAGAATTGCCAGTAATAATATAAATTGGAAAGTCTCATTATTATTTCAAAATGCAATGTATTATAATTATTATGATCCTCGCTAAAAATTACGGGAAATCGATTTACAGCGTCTATGCAGAAAAGCAACTTGTGAAATAATTTACAAAACTTCACACCAGGATTTCCCCGACAAGGAGGCTAAATTCCCCGATGAGGGTGCTATTTAGAAAAAATATTTGAAAACTGCTTGAAAAAATATAAATATTTCCTTGAGAGACAACAAAATTATCCCCGAAGAGGGGCCTGCATCCTTCTTGTAAGTTGTGCCATCACTGATACCTGCGGTTCTTTAAAGCTTTAATATTTAATATACATCTATGTTTACTTCAGGCTCACGATGCAAAGCTTCTTCAGGTATCAGAAACCACGCAACTTCAACACAGAGAAGACATTTCAAGCTGAGCCACCAAACAAGAAAATAAACCAAGCAGTACATAATACCACAGTGCAACAAAATACAAATCAAAATGTATTTGCAACTCCAGGAGATAAAGCACTCAAAACACTCCTACCTGGAATTGTGAAAGAGGTAACATATCCCCATGGGGTAACTGCCATAAAAATGCATCGCAAAATGTTCTCGGTGAGGAGTGTCCTCTTCATTTGCTGTCAGTTAGAAGGTATACGCAGAGCATCACGTAACGGCTGATAACATCGCTCTTCGGCTCGTATATGGTGTCCAATAAATTTTATTCTATTGTGTTACACTGTGATGGTTGCTGATGGATTAAGAGCTCGCCCTGGGTAAACGAGAGCAGCTTTGTGCACTTTCTTTTTCGGATATCTGTTTTTCGTATTCTCCTCAAGAGCGGCTAAACGGAGCCGACTTTCTGGTGAATTTTCTAGAAAAACTAAAAACTATGAGCTCAAAAGAAAGCCACGGAGAAGCCTTCTTGAGTCACAAAATCGAAATAGTTGCTATAAACGACAAGGATTTTCGAAGGATGAAAAATTACGCAAATGTTACTGTCATTTGCCCAGGGCTTAATGATTCTGTGGACACCTTATTTACCCAGGGAGTGGCGATGTACGATGCATTGCATCTTGTGATTGATTGAGATATTTCTGGGCTACTTCAGACATATAGTCCATGATTCAGGCCATAAGAATATATACATTGTTTCTTGTGCAACCAGCGCTCGTATCAATCTGTTCTCGTTTTCAATATTTTCTTCCCAACAACACAACTACTGCATATACAAAATGCATATTAATTTAATTTAAATGTCATTATCTTTTTACAGACTGTTTGTGGAATTATAATAGCACAGCAAGATCCTAAATCATTCCCTGACAAAAAAGGTAAATTATATGCAGCAATCATTATAATTTGATAAGTAAGTACCATTAGTTGCTCGTCGTTCGTCCATATGGGCACGATATAATAATGGCAACACCCCCTGTCATTTCGTATAGCTATTTAACAAATCACTTTTAATCAGTGACGTGAGATATCATCCCTTCCTTCGTTATGCGAATAATTTTATGTATTTTATGAGTAAAGCACAAAATCGAAATCTGCCTTCCATAACATAGTTTTAGAACTTCCTAAAAATAACATACTTGAAAACTAAGATGCATGAAGTGATAAAATTATTATTTGTTAAGAATGATATACCCTCACTAGCCTCCTGAAGGGTTCCTATATAATGCACTAATAATTTTCTACCTTATGATTGTCACGGATAGTGTTTGCCACTGGAAGGCCCTTGAACGTTATTCATTTGTTTTCTGATGATAACTTTCCAACGTCTTCATTGCAATGTTTTTGAAGAAATAAGAAACATGTAAAATAGATATTAATAAAGATAAATATTCTGGAGTCGAGAAGGGTATGAGGACACTTTAGCTGCATAAATAATAATTGTTTTACTCAAATAAATGAGAAATACGATTAGAAAATGATTGCCATTATACTGATGAATGAAATGCTTGAGCAATCAACGAGAATAAGAAACACTATTAATTAATGAGGGGAGTTTTCCCGATGACACACAAATACAATGCTGTATAAAATGGTTATAAGACTTCCTGCAATCATGAAGGTACATTAATTCAGTAACTATGTTAGTGAAACAAAGGTTTAGCTTAATAAAATTTTTACCAAATATTATGTCAATGGGAGATACCATAATGGATCTATATCTATGATATAAGGGAATATAAGTTCATCACTACGGATGTTTCGACACATTTGGCATTTCATTAGATCAGTAGCCATTTTTCTCTTCGTTAGTAAATTTCTGAAGAATGAACCTACTCGATATATCGGTAATTTAAGTAAAAGTAATAGTAGTCAAATGCTGAGATCTTCAGATACAACAGCTAAATGTATAACCCAATATAACATCGATGACTATATATCCCCTACTATGTGTAACAAATTGAGATGGTAACTCCCTACAGAAGGCGCGCGTACTACTCCTCTATTTCTAGAAAAGTGGCTCTTTTCGCCGAGAGCAATGATGGTAAATGCTTCTTATTTATCTCAGCCGCGACACTGCAGATCAATTGCAACAGATTTCATGGCAGATCAACATCAACAGATTTTTCATAGCAGATAGGTCTCAATTGTCAATGCGCAGCGATGCGCCGTGTGTATCCCATGTAACAACTTCGACTGGTGGATATAGATATGAACATTTTCACTTTTGTGTAACTCATACAATATCCTGAAAATGCAAGGTGCTCTCCTTTATTTTAAAATGCTGTCAGTCTTCATAAGCTCCGATTTTGATATTAATAACCGATCAATTTTATATTGGTCCGTTGAACCGGAGATTCTATAAGTACAGTTATTTATACAAGTTATGTCAAATCCACCAGATAAGCAAATTGACACTGGGGTGGTCCACAAGTTCAATGTACAGTCTTCTATCATCATTGAAATTGATACTTTAAAATTTTATCAATATCAAGCTAAAGCTCTGCGCATTATTCAAACTTTGATTAGAGAATATATAATGTATGCATATAGGTCTATAATTTATATAATGTACATAATTTTCATAGATGTCTAATTACTTTTCCTATAGATCCTGGTAATCAAAGATGGCAATTGAGTTTTACTATAAGGGACAGTAATGTGGATTTTATTAATGCAACTTGCTGGGGAAGTGAAGATTTTATTATGGGAATCAGCAGTAGTCTTCGCATCGGAGACGTAGGTAATGCATATCATACTCTAATACTATGAAATGATGATGATGATAAATGCAGTACCATTAAAGAAAGTTTGTGTGAAATATATTGCCATAAAATTACGCTAAAGCTTAGGAGATTGCCGCATAGTTCAGCACTTTAAATGAATCATATATCTTTGAAGCAATATGATTGGCAGCGGCTATATGCTTGCAACTTTTATTTCTTTCGTTTTCATATCTGATATTCATTTATTTTATATTAGCTTAAGTTTCATCATTTTTCGGGAGCAATACCCGAGGATCAATATTAGTAAATATGTACATATGTAAACGCAGTAAGTGTGTTTAAGATACTCTATAGCTCGTCTTATTGCAAACCGATGAAATATTAGAATTACAGGAGACAGGAACCAACACAGGAAAATTCAGGTGCTTAAAATCAAAAGGAAAAAATATTGAAGTAGCTGGAATTTTGCTTGAGTTAAGAATAAATGAACTGGTCCAGATAGCAGACAAGTTCTCCTACCTAACGCAAATTTGCTTGTAAAATATTCTTATTTTGAGCAAAAAATTTATAATTGCAAAAGCTTTATTGTATAGAACAGAGTAATTTCGTTTAGGCTTTTTGTCGTTTTTCTTTTTAATTGAACATGCACTAACCTGTCGAGATATTCCCAAAGCATTTTAGTTTGTAGCTCTATGGGTGGAAAAAGTGGTGAAATAATAGTGAAACCCTTCCCAAAACTGAAGCAGATATAGAGCTATATAGCATAGCACTATTCAAAAAGTGCTTTCTAGAAATGGATATCAATTGTAATTAGTTCCACTTTTTTGTCCACCTCCTATTTATATGCTCTACTGAATGAATACTCCACATCCATTTTATAAATTATACATTTTTAAGTAGGTCCGGTGTAATATAATGTATAGTGAGAAAAGCCGACTTTAAATAGTTATTCAATATTTCTTACGCAGCTGAAGTGAATAATTTTATGGCGCAAGTCAAACCCAATCCTGATCCTGGAGAAAAGTATAAGCCTACAACGCCAGGGTAAGTATATTTATCCACAGTCATTAATAGAAAATGTTTGCACATCAAGCTACCATGATAATTTTATATATCGATCATACCTATACTACTTGATATTCTATATTTTCGATATCGACATTGTTGTATTACCGATCGATATTTCCGATATCTGCTGTCGACCGAATCGAATACAGCGTTAAACGGGTGCCATGATAATGATATTTGTGATTTTGATTCAAAGTAAAGCACCGATTTATATAATGATATCCTATGAACTAGGATTGTCCGATCATACCATCATACTCGTATGTGCAACTTTAATATTTTTGAAGAATCACAAAGCGCTTCAGTGACACTGAAATACTCGGGGAAATACTGCTGATAAAAATTTATCATCTGTCAAATGATATCGTATATTTTCTGTTTCAGGAGCTTTCAGATTGTTGTAAATGAGACCCATGGCAGTGTAAGGCATTACAGTGGTCCAAAGTATGATGAGTTATCGGCATTGTTTCATACACCAGTTAAAGAATCGAATGATTTTTTTTCACTTGGAGATGTAATATCAAACAGTCAAGTATTAAATGGTACGCATATCAACCTGTTGGCTGTTGTTGTTCAGGTAGGGATATGTTTTACTTCTTGAAGTAGCAAATATCTCACATTTTCTTATTTCAAAACGTACATAAACAACAATCCATGATTTGAGGCCATCCATAAAATACGTATCACGCTGAGCAGGGCCAGCTTGATGGTTTTCGAAATCACTAAATAGCGATTCCGGAAGAAACTGCTTTCTTGAGCAAATTTTTTGACACTCGAGAAATTGCGTCAAGTTGCTCCCCCCACTTGGCATTTCTAATTTCAGCGTTATTTTTGCCTGACCAAATTTTTTATCCCTGAGCCTCAATCGCGGCAATTGTGAGCTACATTTTGATACAAATATACGAAATTTCAAGATTTTTGGAGGGGGGCAGTTTGACAGTGGTGAGATGTCGATATGAGCAGAGGAAATTCTCAATTCATTTAAATCATGTGTTGCTTTTTGACATTTGTCACAATCCTGGATGTCTGTACACGACATGCAACAATTATCCCTATCAAGGGTTGGTAGAACAGCAGATTTCAAATATGATATTCTTGATGCTCGTCTATTATATCCCGTAACTTCTATTGGAAGATCAGGCTTCGTCTAGTAGTAAATACATCGATGATAATGAGGTTGGACGACCACTGTATATGATCATTGCAAGATTTATCGCCGCAAAATTAGGAAAAAGCAAGCAAATAAAGAAAGAAACTGGTGATTTTCTGATGCTTTCTCGTTTTCTCCTTACAACCTTACTTTACTTTCTCCTTACTTTTCTCCTCCTTCTTGTTTTCTCGTTTTCTCGTTTTCTCCGAGCCCTCTCGTGCGCCAAATATCAATAGCTCATATGAAGCCGTGTACCAATTGGTTACTATTCTCTCTATGCAGAATGGAATGATGAAAGAGTTCACGACGAAAACAGGTAGAAAATCAAAAAGAAGAGAAGCAAAACTATGCGATGATACATGTCGAAGATTTCCATTTTTAATGTAAGCAATAGTTTTGCAATAAGCTGTTACATGAAACGCGAGTTCTGTGTACTGTCTATATTGTTTATTAATAATACTCTCCTCTCTCATCTTTTCCAACAGGTGGGACAGTGAGCCTATATCTATGGCAGATTCATGGGAAGAAGGATTGACAAGTAAGGATCGGGACTCATCAGAAGTGGGGTACGAATACTTCATATGAACACGAATACATCATATTGTTGTCAGATTTTCAGATTTTGTTAGCACAAATTCAAATGAAATTTGAGGATATAATTGTATAATAATAATAATGATACGATGAAAAATAATTTGCTTTCTTTTCTTTGGAGGATAAGTCATACGGTTGTTTTCATTTTCATTTCGGAAGCAAAAACTAGAATCCTAGGAGGAAACTTGATTTATCAGAGCATGCCTGTCCAAACCACGACTGGAAAACAGAATTTGATATGTAACTATATAAATTTCTTGAAGATCGGCAGAGAATACAATCGGAAGATGGACACATACGTTCACAGACTTTCGCATTTATATGTATCTATATATAATCTATATATACCATTATGTTAGCAATGTTATTTATACATTTTGTCTTTAATTTAGTACTTTTCATCAGTGATGCAAAAATAACATACGATGAATACAGAAGGGGAATCATTGCAACGTGTGATGCTAAAACAATCATAACAGTGAATCCAGGTAGGGGGCCATCCATAAAGTACGTACTCAGTAAATTTTCCAATATTGGACACCTCTTCACCCCTGTACGCAGCTGTACCCTTTTAGATTACCCCTTACGCGTACGTATACTTACCAATGCAATACACTTGCACCCCCTCGTATATTTACGAATGTTGGTGAACTGATAATTAACAGCCTTATAATTTTTCAAATGGTGTTACAGAGACAGTCAATAAGATTCGCACGTACTTTGATGATTGACATTCCTTTCCCCTCCCCACTGTACGCCGTACGCTTTTGGAATGACGCCCTTGCCCTAAGCTGAGTATGTACTTTATGAATCACCCCTAGGTATTATTATCATGAAAACTGATGGTGGGAATACAAACACGGCAAAGTGTGTGGTAACCACAGATTATAACGACCAGATACGGCACTGAAAGTCGAATTCATTGTATTTTCGAATTCAATTGTTCTCGGACGCCATTATGTATGTTGCCCCTCGATGACCTGGCTGCAGTTACGCGCTAAAATCGCAATGGAAAAACACAATAAATTTGCACCTATTTTAAAGGCAAATTACATGTTTCTTTTGCGCCCAATTTTCATGCTAAAGGAAAATAACAGGAAAGTATATCTTCTATTTTGAGATGATCGTTTGATAATGGTATATTGTGTACTGGAAGACAATATTTTATTGACTTATGAAAGTTGAACAAAATCATTGATTTTACTGAAGAGAAAAATTGAATATAAATTATGAATACAAGCATTTTTTGGTAAATAAAATTCACAGTTAAATTGCAAACAATATTTCATAATATGATTTCATTAATTTATCGAATGTATGTGGCTCTTTACACGAATTTTCCAAGTTAGAAATGTTTGGAGTGCGTGTGATCGTATTCGATCGAAAATAATGGCAAAAACGTAAGCAGTAATTTCCATAAAAATCCGCTCCAAATAGCCTATTCTTTGACTGTGATTGCGTTATTCTATATCACCAAGCATCAGTGCATATTATTTTACAGTTTGCAATGAAATTTATGTGATAAACCATAAATATAGTCGTACTTTCTTCATTTCAACCGTAGACTTTTTAGGTTTTTGAATTTATGGCATTTAAAATAAATTTGCTAATATCAAAATTATGATTTTAAATTTTGCATATAGCGTACCATCCATCCACTCGTATTGAGTAGCTTGAGAAGGCTGAATTCAGCTTCAAAAGTAAATTATTTCAAGCATCATTTTGTCGATAAATCCCTAAAATCGTAATGGACAACGATGAAATGCGTCAAAATAGGCAACAAACATAATGGCCGTTATTTGACCAATCACAATTTTCGAACGTTCAGTGCCGTATCTGGTCGTTATAATCTGTGGTGGTAACCCTTTAATGAAAAGATATTAGGCGTCAGGGACAAAGGTATTCGTAATAGATGTTATAGCAATCCAGTCTACTAATGGCATATTGGGCCATTAAAGACGATGTAAAAGAGGGTGCTGCACTGGGATATCCCATTTGACATCATACTGAGAGAGCGCTGACAGTTTAGATTATCAGGTTGTGAATTCTGTGTATGTCTATAGATTTGTAGTATACAGTTGAAAGGCCACCTACTGTGAAATGTGCTGACCCCTATACATAATGATGATACAGAACAATTAATATATGCTCAACATATCAACGATCTTCCGCTGTATTATATTTTAGACACACCAGAAGCCCATCAGCTATTTAGTTTCGCAAAAGATAATGATGATTTGACATCATATAACGATCCGCAGAAGGATGACACCATCGACTGTAAGTTGCATCGACGTTCAATATAAAGTTGTTGATAGCTAATTCCACGTTATCTTTCTCTTCAACTGCAAGTTAAATTGGATCTTCGTTATTTTGAAGCTAATATCATAAGTTTTCTGGTTCATTTCCACATTTGTTCACATCTCTTTCGTATAATATGTTACTGCTATAAAAACTTATGATTGATTGAGAAAGGTAATGAGGGCTTGGGCTTGTTCATAACACCGTTCCAAAAATTTCATCCATGAATTCACATCTATCGAGGTCGTTCTGAACTTGTTAGAAGGCAATATTCGAATGCTTTAAATGGCAAAATTATTGACATTCCCTGTTTCATACGCTGTTTCGCTGTGGACTTCAAGTTTTTGTTCCTGTATATAGAAGCTTGACAAGTGTTTAGAGCGACTTTTGAGCCAGCAGACAGATATGGCATTAATTTTATTTGCGGAAACCTCAGCAAAACAATGTGATTGAGTAGTATACGTCAATACTTCTTATCGAATTTTTCCAATTTCTATTTTCATCGACTTTTTTAAATTCTATTTTCACAAGTGCAAAGTATAACAGATTGCTATACAGTGGATTCATTGAAACAGAAGATTGCAGAAGCGAGTGCATCTACGTCTGCATCAACATTTACAGGAACAATGGTTGCTAACATTAGTCATTTTGATATTGATTCATCATCAAGCAATGATAGAATTATCACGATGAGATGGTTAGTATAGCTGAACACAATATTTAACATATTAACAGTAGTGTCAACTCAGTATTGCATTGTGGAGCTTATCATCATTGCTGTAAGCAAAGAGAGCATTTGCTCTAAAAATATAGAAGTTGTATGCAGGTCACCATCGGTAGGATGATATATTGTGAGTTTCATTTCATTGTTTTTATAATTTGTTTGAACCATTCCTGCTTGCAGCAATTGTCACACAATCATTGAAAGATTTCTTGTTTTTACAGTTGAGAAATAAGCCCGCAATTGAGAATGTAATTGCAATGATTTATCATCCGCATATATCACTGGTGTTGCGGAATGGTTTTGATAGTGCACCCTCGAATAAGGCGTTTAAAATCTAAAATACTTCTATTCCATCGACGTAGCATGATTCCCCTCTTACATAGCAAATCTGACTTCTTTGAATCATAAAATTAAAAAACTAGCATTCGTCACCAAAAATGTTGACTGCCATGTTTAGAAAGATACTATAATTACTTTATAGCTCACAATGTAACTGGCGAATTGATAAAATGTCTGGTCTATGTCCAAATGACAATTGTAGTGGCCTGCAACAACTTAATTCTGATAATCTTGATGGTTTCTGTATGGTGTATGATATTAAAGTAACTGTGTCTGATCATACTGGAGGTATAGAGCATATGAAATTGAATACGATGACTGCTGAAAAAATGATGGAATGTACGGTGAGTCATTGAATCATTTGATATTTTCTGATGATGTCGAAACATTACAGAAGCTTACGATTATTTAGATAGGAACGTTTTATCGTACTCGCCCTCATGTTGAATTAGCAAAAACTATATTTTGTCTTTGAGCAAAAATACTCTATACTGTTGTACCAAGTTTACATCTTGATAGTAAGTCTGCAAGCAGGTCAAGGTATGATATAATATAGCATCTCACTTTTGATGCACCGTCTCATCTATACATTACACAAAGCTAGCATCGATAATAAAAGTTTAAAAACGCAGGAGGTGCATATAAAATGCTGGATCCTTCATTTGTAGGTATACGAAAATGGGACATTAGGCAATCGCAATATCAATCGAAAGACAACAATAATTCCTCAGAATGTCTTTTCATTTCTGTTTATTGGATGATCTTCTATTGTGTCAATGCAATAAGCTCTATCGGAGTTTTTCATATCCATTGTTTTCCAAGGGGAAAAACATCATTCGTTTTACTTGAAATCGTATGCAGATTTTATCACCCGGTTTTCCTGAGGAAAATATAAGAAAATACCGCAGAAAAACCTCCGAGGGATCATTATATATACAGCATGTTTCGAATATCGTGATCTGTTCTGTTCAAGAGCAAATATTTTACTCTTTTTCATTTTTATAGCCTGAAAATTTCGAATATTTATCTGAGGAGAACAAGACAGCGCTAAAATGGAAGATCCTTTTTGAAAGATTCAAAATATACTTCAAAGTAAGTATAGGATTTGTCCAACCAATTCAAATCCATTCCGTTTTGCTACCATTTAAATATATGCATTCTTTGGACACCGCTTTGGCTTTAAATCTAATAAAATAAACTAAAACAAAGCCGAAGAAAACTGTCGACTGTCGAACTTTCACATCAATTTTTGGGAAATAGTATGACATTTGTGGTCATGTTTTGACATTATTTTGATGAATAGTTGGGAAACGTCTGATCGAATAGGGGCTTTATCCCCAACAAAGATTTTTCGATGATAAAAAGATGTTAATTCATGTCAAACCTGTCTCTATTCTCTAACACTATATCTGATCATCAGGAAGATACCTTAGTAAAGGGTTCCATACCCATTCAAAAAAGTGGAGAAACACTCGGGGAGCATTGAAAGCACACTCGCCTTGGAGGCTCGTGCATTCAAAACTCACTCGCATCTCCCAATATTCCATTCCCAACAAGCTCAGAAAGTGTATAGGGTTCCTCCGATAAAGTAAAATAAAAAAATTTTTAAAAACGTTTTATCCTCAGATTTTGAAACGGGAGCTTTTGAACGATGTTTATCCTATAATTTCTAGACACGATAATAGCGCGCAAATTAGCTGGCTAAAGATACTTATACATTATTTAATAGCATATACATTAATTACTATATATAATTACTTTGCAGCTCTCTCCAGCACAGCATCCAAACGGAGGCAAGCCCATGGTAATTATTATTGCTCTGGAGAAGTTGTCACCGATGGATGCTTTAAAGTATCTCAAGAGTAAATTTATAGGTGAATGAAAATAATGAAGAACAGTTATGATGATCTTTAACCATCTGCAAATGCCTTGATAACATTAGACGAATCCAAAATAATATTAATATTATTTATAGTGCTTAAAACGTTTATAGATTTGATGTGTTTCTTGCTTTACTCTCACACAGCAAAAAATGAAATTTTTATCAAGAAAAATATACTTAATTTAAGCACTCTTTAAGCAAATACATTCTTAATTTAAGGATGCTAGTACAAACGTACTTATCCACATTATCCGTGATTCTTATTATAAGTATACATTTGTCTCAGTTAGAACACAAAATTCAAAGCAAAAGCTAAATAATAGGGGTAGTATTGGATTATTATGATCCATGTTTTTCTTAGAATAACGACCAAATATCCTCCCTTCAGGCATATGTGGCTATAATAATAATATCGTAGCATCATTCGTACGTCTTTTGAAAGCTTCTCCGTCAGAATTTTGTAGCGTGATTCTGTGTTCTTCGTGTAGCAAATTATGTTATGTAAAGAGCTATATTCGACAGCGTCTTTACAGTTTTCTGTATTTGAGAGAGTTTATTTAGAGTATTTATTATAGAGTGTACCTCACATTTGCACAATAAAATCGCAATAAAATTGTCGTCATTTTTACTTTACTGAAAAAAACATGATTTATATTTAATCATTGAAATCAGATATCATATGCTCTCTGAAATATGGAATCATGAAATCCGTAACTTTTGACCTATAACAAGGTTACAGAAGTACAGTATAAGCCAGGAAAGAAATCAAAACGATCTCTTTCATATTTGATGGGAATTTTTTACACAGGAATGAGAGAAAACGAAGCTATTCAGTATGATTTTGCTAGTTTTCCTAGCTGGCTATTGTCAATTGATATAACCTCGTCTTATTGAAAGAACGCAAAAAATATATATTCATAATTCGGCCGTTTTTTCTCAATACAGCGAAAAATGATACGTTAATTCACAGTTCTTTTTGCGTAAAGAAAATCTTGACAAAAGAAAATTTCAGAAATTCAAGATAGTGCTCATAGTTACTATAAACATTTAATAATTCAAATACCGTGAAGTGCACATACACTTGAAAAAGAAAGTAAAGTTATATCACCCTACTTATTTCACCCTAGATATGCCTGGCTCTATACTATTACAGACTGTTTGATTATAATTTTCATAATGAAACTTATACTGAGATGTAGAAGTCTAACGCATATCTCGATCCGATTTAAGTGCAATGGATATAATAATAATCTACAATTTGAATCAATTTGAAACCTATTAAATAGTCAAGTTATTTGTAAAGTTGTTTAATGAATAAATTGCACATGACACGATAAATGCAGATTCCCATAACTGATGTTGAATAAACGAAGAGAGGTAAATAAAGTGAGAAATTAATTAACAAACATACAGAAGCTGGAATACCCATGTAAATGAACTCAGCCATCACTAAAAATAGAAAAAAAAGTTAGATTGGTTATTACAATTTTTTGTTACAATTGCAGTTTGTTCTCCACACTTTAGTCAATTGAATCTGGTACCGAAATAATTCAAATTTGTTTTATTTGAAATCAGTATTGACCAGATTTTCATAGTAGTTATTAAGAGGGTATCGCCCTATCGAGGGCACCCATACCACTCCTCTATTTATATGGGAGTGGCTCTTTTCGCTGAGAGAAATGATATCAAGTGCTTCTTGACATAATGATGTTAAGAAATGATGTTAAGATCTCAACCACGATGCGGTAGACTCCATTTTGCAAAGAATGATTTGCCTTGAAAGTAAGGCCGAGAACAAGAAAAACGATATATACGAACGATATTATTATATCATTATTGGAAAATCATTTACAGCAGGAGGGAACTCACAGTTTATTTTACATACGGAAGATATCTAGTTTTTCAACAAATTTCTAATTCGCCAAGTTTACATATGACAGTAAGTCTGCCAACAGTGAAATCTTATTAACAATTATCGTTTTGAAAATATTTCGATATATTATCACTGATAGAACAGTTTTAGTAAACATAAAGCGTAACGATGCCCTGACAACAAAACTGTAATGGATTGGTTTTAATTATTTTACACCTCGGGAAGAGAATTGAAAAAATTTGGAACACCGCCAATGGAGAATTAGCTAATTTTCATAGCTAATTATGAGCGGATTTTTTAGGGTAGACTGTTTTATGCACTTGTCTGAGACTTGTCAGCCTCGGAGACAAATTTGCCTCTGCTATACTAGAGTATTGTGATAGCCGTTTCATCTGGAAGCCATCTATTTACAAAAGTTGAGACACGATTTCATGCACCGCCCTCGGCTACCATTACGCAGATGGCTCCCAGTCACATCATTTTATGAACGCCATTTTCGTTCTGTCCAACTCAGGCTTCCGAAATTTCAACAAAATGCGCGAACATAATTCATACATTCGAAAAACTTTAGTTCAAAAGCGAAACCTCGTGTTCGATGGAACGAAAATGGCGATTTTCGAGCATCAATTTTTCGTGTCCCAACTCTGGTTGGGATGGCTCTGGTTTCATTTGCGTTATTCCTAAGGAAGTTGTACCACGAAGCATAGATGACAGATTCAGGGGCCATTTACACTGCAGAAAAACATGCATGTCATTACTTGTCAATTAAGAATTACAGAGATAAATTTGGAAATACATGCTTAAGGTGATAGTAATGATTCGTATTGTTTTGAGAATGTTCCCAGCTATCTCTAAATTTTGTTATTTGAGAAGACAAGATTATTTTTTAAATTGCTCTCACCCGAAGTTATGAATAATTAAATCCTGGAAGCCTCCAGCTGGGAATATGTCCAGGAACTGAAATCAAATGAATCAGAAAGTAATTGCAATATGTCAAATTTCAATTTGACAAATCTTAAATGCAAAAAGACTATAGCGAGATCATTCAGCCTTGACTTGCCCAAGTCTCACATTTTATTATGACGATTTTGATATGTTTGTTTGTACGCTTACCATACGTCAAATGGCAGCATATCAAAGCGGGACTTATATATCAGTCATACAAATACAATTCCTGGTTGCTTAAAATCATCAACATTATCACAAATTTCATCATGATATATTACTCTAGTATATATTGAACAATTCTAGAAAGAAAATACTGAGCTAAATCTCTAAATGAAGAAGAGGACTCTGTGTATAAAGCATACATGAATATTACATTACCTGCTGTGTGATATTTTGCAGCAATTGAATGTAAGCAAAATTACCAATCATATTCATTGCAGGCGAGAATTGCTCGTCTCTGAAATTCACCGTCAAGTTGAACATTTTAGCTGAATATGGAAAATAAGAAAACAATGTACTGTAGCACAGCACAATGATTCGAGCCTCTAGTGCATTTTGTACAATGGAAAGAGAGGCAACTCCATAATAAGAAAACTCATTGATCCGCATACTAAACCGATGGGACTACGTATTTCATCACGTGCTTTCTTTCACTTTCCTTGTGATGAGGAACCAGCGATTAAGAACTCATTAGGTTGACTCTTTAGGTGAAGGCAGAGGCTCCTCTGAATGTGCCACTCAGGGAAATAAGATAATGAACATGATAATGAACATTAAATCGGGTGATTGATATAAACGCAATAGAATTTATTATTATGCATAATTATACATGGAAAATTAATACGGAACACAATGATCAAGTATTTAGTATTAGCTCTTGTTATTCATTTTATATATATTGAGGTTATATGATTAAATTCTGGATGGAAGACTAGGAACTTCCACAGCAAAAATAGTTGAGAAAAATCAAAAATACAAGATTTTTCTAAAGTTGATTGAAAAATGCATGTGATTTTAAAGGGTATTTAATGTTAGGAATCAATATCAAGTTATTTGGTTTGTCTTATATTGTATCGGAATAGAGTCATTGTTTCTTTTAACCTAAATCAGCAATAAAATATTATTTATTAACCTGCACACGGTGGATTGCCTTCACAATGTGACGTCATGCTTAATGTACCATTACACTTAACACCAGAAATATCCAATTGTTCGCCTATACATTCTCTTCGTCTAGATCTAAATCCATTACCACATACTCCGTTGCATTGTGTCCATGGTTGCCATTCTGTCATATTATATTGAACTGTAAAATTAATCATCATAATTGTAAAATAATTAAGAAAAAAATTTAAAAATTTATCGGTTTCTATGTAGATAAAAATAAAGAGTTGCTACCAGATTTACTACGTTTGATATGACGTGATATGACGTTGCTGAATTATTAAATGAATAACGCGCAATAGCATGCATACATCATACCATTGTAAATCACTACTAGAAATGACAGAATTTGCAAACATTGTCTGTCAGGCAAAAACGATGGAATATATTACATTTTCAAAACATGTTTTCAGCTGGCTGTTTGGTTAAACCGTGCAGGTGTAGGCCAATACCCGCACAGTGCGTCTATAAACCTATCCCTGCACGGTCTATATCAGAAATAGCACAAAAACCCATATACTTCAATCTAGTGGTTGCCATTGGGTTGTCGTGAGTTGTCTTGAGATAACTGCAAATCACGTGGTAGAAGTCTGCACATCATGACTCGCTTGCAAGCTATTGAGTTAATAATTTCAACACGTTACCTTCACATTTTTGATTAAAACACAATTTTGACTCGTTGACAAATGCTCCAGATAGATCGTGGCGATACTGGCTGCCTCCACCACATGTCAACATACATAATGTCCACTCACTCCATATTGGTTCATTGAAGTCTATTTAATAATAGAAATTATAATAATATTATACATGATCTTTATAGATCTACATCGCAATGAATTCAACTGTTTTCAATTATATACGCTGGCCATATGTTGTATTTGTATATATGCATTTCAGCCAAGCGTAGGAAAATATTTCACAGACATTATTTGACATTAATTTGGCAACAAATAAAACTCAGGTCACCGCAAATCGAACTCCTTGCCTTGAAATCATAAAACGGGTTGTAATTTTATGTAAATGTAATTACGTTATCATATAAATGAAGTAGAATAATCTTATCTTGGAATAATAAAACATAATATGACTATATACATCAAACTAGATAATGAGATCATACATTGTAAAACTCGAGAGATTTTCGAATGCTGTTCTAGTAATTTGATTGGCTAACTCCCGTGTTTGGATCACGCAAGCCAGAACAACTTGGACATCATGATAGATAGAAAACAAAACACCCAAAATTTCTAAATAATTGTAAATTAAAATTTGAATAACGTTAGCATCGTCAATGATATATAAATATTTCAGAATATCATAATTAAAAGCATTCTTCCTTTCGCGTCATTTTGTTTGGTCATATGGCTATTCCGAAACAAAAAAACCCTATACAAAACCGGCAAAAGTTGGTCAAACAGCAGAAATGAGAAACAAGACAGATCAAAATCATGGCGCTCGAAAGAATCGAAAATGGTTCGAAAGTATAACTCCGGATCTGTGATTCAAAGAAAGCAAAATATGCATGACGAAGACATGAAGATTTATAGGAGAAAATTGATCTAATCAGTCAAATATTTTATGTTAAATTCGTTTAAAAATAGTAAAAATAGGTTTTGTTTCACAAAAGGGTCACTGCACGGCAGCCTTGTGTTTGGGTTCTCTGATACCAACACTTGGGATGTTGGGAGACAGTCGAAAGCTGAAAAATACTCGCCCTACGGGCTCTTGTTTTTCTGATGCTTTTTCGTGTCTCCCAACATCCCGCGTGTAGGTATCAGAGAACTCAAACACAATGCTGCCGTGCCGTAACCCTTTAATGTTCAACATTGCCCGGTAATCTTATCTTGGAATAATAAAGCATAAAGTGACTATTACATCAAACTCCTCAGATAATGTTTAACATTGCCCGGTAAATCAATAACGGCTTAAAGTAAATTAGGACATGTAGCATAAAGTGAAGAATGACAGAAAAACAAAAACATATATTTCATAACTAAATATGTATATACCTTCACAAGGATTTTCTGTGGAATTGCACGTCTCAGAAACAATAATCGGTCCAATTTCACAATAGGTATCATTGAGGCAGATGATTGTCCTTGACCTAATGCCATATCCACAATTTTGTCGATCAGGTATGCATTCACCCCAAATGGCTTGAATTGCAATTCCTACCAAAGAGTAGGATAAAATACAACAAAAAAAGAGGGAGAAACAATCAATTACTTGATCAATTGTGACTATAATATTATATTTCATGTTAGATCTGTAACGAGTAATTGGATGATTAATACAACTATTAAATTATATCGTGATAAAATAGTTATTTACAAAATTAGGATTCTGATCATAGTAGTGAATTCATGGCGCCACATCCTAATTTTTGAACTTTTGGCAAGACGTTTATTTCAAACGTTTTCGAGCTTGGAAAAAAACTCGAATGTATATATGAAAGTTAGATAAGAATTCAAGAAAATTATTGTTCACGTTTTGTTGAATATCAAAAAAAAAGTCTCCCAAGCATTCAAACTATTGACAAATTTCGACAAAATTTATAACAATATTTTAGATTATCAAATGCAATATTATCATACTGTAATTTATTATATATTATTATAACCACATGTGTATAGATTGTTGAAGAATCACATACCAGTAGAGTTATTCAATTCTCCATAGCAAGATTGCGTTCTATTTAGAGTCGTATGTAAACAATCCAGAGTACCACTGCAGTTACGAAATATCTCTTTGATACCAGCACCAACTAACACACTACATTCACTCCAAGATGACCATGAAGAAAGATCTAACAAAAAAATAGGGGGAAGTCATAAACTGAATACTTCGAAATGAAACAGGGGCGGAAAATGAATACATGGAGATATGATTAATAGCTTCACACACAACACATAATACACTGAAACAATATTTGACAGTATATTCTTGTAGTATATGCTCATGAACTTTCGAGATGTTTATGGATTTCATATCCAGGCTTATATGTAATGTTTTTTTTTCTATGTAAATCTTCATTGAGGGATTCCATGATCTAATTATAAAGCCACGAATTAATAAATCTTATTTTGAAGGTGAAAAAAATTGTTATAAACAAAGGGTTCTATGAATAAATTGAATAATGTTTGATAAATAGCATCTTGATTATCATATGGAAACAAATACTTCCATTTCCATGTAAATCTCAGAATTGAGCGTGATCATTCTCTAATTTTAAAGCCACATAAGAACGTAACACAACGTAGCAACGTAAGAACATATATAATTTCAGCTGGTCGAATTCCATATTCCATAACTTTAGGTCGAGTTCCAATAACCCATTAAAAATTATTAATTTTGTTAATGTTTATCAATGTTAATAATGTTAAACAGGAAAAATGACCCATTGGCTCTAGGCGCTTAGATTCATGTGCATGCTTGTCGTTCATATTGTTTCTGTGCCTGAAACCATGCTTAAACTTGAAATTGGAAGCCATGCCGAACCAATGAATGACATTTATCGTTGAATTTACGCTATGCATAATTCATGTTGACCTCGTTCGACCGTCGGTCAATGTTACTCCTTTAATCCTGAAAATGCTGTTGATTCGTTGCTAGCCCTCTCTATATATAGTATAAATCTATACTATCAGTATATAAATTCTAATGTACTATATACCTGCTTCACAGATTACAGACTCTGTTGAATTGCCATAGCATAAATTTTGATTTTCACAAACTCTTGTCCTTGTGATATTTTCCCCGTTATGGAGGAAGTGACAGGAGTCAGTCCAGTTAGACCAGCTACTCCAATCTTAGAATAAATTAGATGTGATTATATTAGATAAAATAAAAGCCGCACATTACTTCTATTACTTGAAAAATCATAGAACGTGTCTATATATACAATGTCATTAGGATTAACGAGTTGTCGAGCTTATTCATTCAGCTCCTCGAAATCACGAGTCGCTGATCGCCAACTCGTGGTTGATGAACATCGCTCACTCTCATATTTTGTTTTATATTGGATTTGATTTGATTTCAAATTGTTTCAATTGGTTTCAAAATTGGTGAATATGGATCCAAGACCATAGTGTAGCTAATCCTGGAAGATTTTCAACACATTTCTTAACTGCAGATGGTATGGGGGGAACGGGTTATCACGAACAAGTACAGCTGAGTCAGGATCTTTTGGCCTTTTGAAGTGGAAGTGTGACCACTGCACACGTTATCCGAATCTCCCTCTCCCTTGTTTGCGTCTGCAAAGTCAGGTTTGAATTAGTTTCATCCATCCAAATGATTGTCTTACTAGCATGCATGATTCTATGCCATTAATTTTTCTACATATTGAAGTCGCATATTCTTATTATGTGGAGATCGTGCAAGGACGGTACGTGATGAACTTTCTTTAGTGTTATTTACCGTCCTTCTTAATAATTATGTATTGTTGATTTGGATACCGTAATTGCTAAAAGATGATGATGATGCGCCTTCTCGACTATTTTATTCAAAGTTAATGATGTTTATACTTCTCCACCTCCAACATTTAGTAATTTTTAATGATGCTTCTCTTCTGTGCGATATATTCTGCCTCGAATAGACCCACGCGTATGTTGTGTTACATATTACTCCAAGTTGCTCGCAAACTGACGCAAATAACCCTCATCGTCTACTACCCCGTAAATTCCCTCTCAGCTGTCAAGTGCTAATTAGCGATTGTATGGAATTCGATGCTCAATTTTAGTCAGAAGTCCCGTCAAAAAATCGTTTTAAATTCACATGGAAACTGTTGAAATCTATTTGAAAACATTTGAAATTCATTTGGGAACTTTTGAATTATTTTGGAAACTGTTGAAATTCACTTATGGACACTTTTTACTTCTCTCTAGGTAAATCATATAATTCACATAAAAATTATCAAAAAATATCCTACACTAAACTGCTCATGGCCGGCAGGCTACCGTTGAGGTCTATATTCCAAACCTGTAAAAATGTAATGTAAAGCCCACAATTCACAGACCTATCCCTCTGAAAGCTTGTTAGCATGTAAATAGGTGAGACAATATGTTACACACTTACATCATGGAGCATACATAAAAATACAGCTACAGCAAGATGTTGAAGCCTTTAATAGTGGTTAAGAGACGTCTTGTAAGAGACAAAGAAAATGAAGATAAAGCAAAAATTTCAGGGACGTAGCAGTGGTAAACTAGTGTAATAACTGACTAACTCAATGAGAAGATATGACTTACTCGAGTAACAGAATTGATCAACTTCACATAGTTGCCTCTCAACCTGACTTCCAGTACATATTTCTCGTGGCTCGCAGTTTCTTCCTCTAATTTGTATCCAAGATCCGGTAACATTATTACATGGGCTCCACTCAGACCACTCACCATATGCTATATAGTACAGAATCAAAACATGAACAAATTTTCCGAATATAATTAAATGAAAATTTCAACTTGAGCATTTTAATTTTTCAAAAACATTTATAGATCCTCTATACATAAGGATGGTGACTGAGCCAAAGAAAACACATTCTTAACTTCTCTTACTATAGTTTCACGCAGTGTACGATCATCAGACAGTTGATACTCAATGAAAAATATACATGGTGACTCCTTTTACATACTATCATAAGTGCCGCAGCGCGCTATTGTTTTAATATAATAGTTGTCTTAACATACAATGGTGCTATTGTTCCGTTTTGGTAATTAAGGCGTTAGATAAATGAAATTGTTTCCAGCACTTAAGTTAAATTATGTTTTAGTTTCTTTAAAATTAGATAAATAAAATTTATTCTCGTGACGGTATTTTGAGATTAGTTCAGATTTTTTATTAAGTAATGGCTCTTTTGAGCATATAATATAATATTTTTCCAATAAGCATAGATGACATTTTTTAGATATATTATTGTATGGCTTTGCATTTACAATAGTTGACCATTTGATTGTACCATCAATAGCACCATTGTATGTTAAGACAACTATTGTATTAAAACAATAACGCATTGTGGCACTTATGATAGCATGTAACCATGTATATTTTTCATTGAGTATCAACTGTCTGATGATCGCACACTGCGTGAAACTATAGTAAGAGGAAATTAAGAATGTGTTTTCTTTGAATCAGTCATCATCCTTATGTATTACAGCTCTGCCAATGTTTAATCGGTATTGAGCACTATCACATCTGATGATAGATAAATCTATCTTTATTATTATATAGATCCTCTATAAAACGTTCTGCTGCGTTTTCTCCGTTGCGTGATTTCAAAATCTGCGCAACCAAACGTATTTTGATAATTAATTTAAATTTTAGAATTGTCGATTTTGACAAGAACGATCACATATATCTATAAACTGATTGGTTTGTTAACAATAAATTCAGATATACAATTGTGATAATAAAGATGAAAAGATTGACAAAATGAAATGAAAAAGGATAATCAAAAGAGCCTAAACTAATTAATATAAAATTCCATGCGAAAGGGATTGATTGAAATACATTAAATGGATCGCCATAATTTAGTGTACGGTTGGATGTCTCTTATTGCATTTGCATTGTGTTTTAGTTATGCTTGTTTACGGCATCGCAAAATCTAAGGTAAGACAAAAGCATCAATTATACAATGAAGATCGCATGCTGCAGTTTCTCAAAATTCTAAGAAGAATATGATTGTGAATCATGTAATGTAAATTGGATTTCTGAAAGGTTTAAAATAAAATTTGACAAAAAAAGGAAACGTGAAAGTATTTAATATATTTTATGAACTAATTTCAAGTTGCCTGGAGAAAAAAAAATCCCATTTTCTATCCCTGCCGATTAGTCTACCTTTCTAATTTCGAAATAAATTCCTAATAAAAAGCTGACCTTGAAGTTATTAAATCACAGTCAAATGTTACAAAACAAAAAGGCATTTCTTACCTATGTCTTTGCTGCATATATAACCAGGTGCATCAGAATTGCATCTTCTATCATGCCAAAAGTCAGCTCTAAAAGAAACACAATTAGCGTTTGATCCTCCATTCGGACTCCCACTGCTAAAACGCTCGAAAATTGCAGGTGAATTATCTAGCCAAATAAAATTCCCTTCCACTTCCCGATCGTTAAGACCAATGTAGTATCCATCGTTGTCTTCAATTGCTGATGCGATTATGTCATGTTCATGTTGATTGCTAATCTTTATCAAATCGCCACCATCTCCACTGCATGATAATTTTGCCTTGAACCAGTTACGCGTTGATTTTTTTATCCAAAAACAAAACGAAGATAAGTGGATCGACGATCCTTTACATAGGAGATTCCCTTCATTTCCTTTGTAAACATAATATAATTCAATTACATTTAAATGCTACTTCATTTCTACATAGTATCTTGTACATATAGTATTGAAGCATGATGCTCATGCAAACAATGTGAAGAAATATTATTGTAACTTATATATGTCTAGAACGAGGAACAGATATGTTTGCGTCTTATAAGTGAATTACATGTTTGCTATAAAGAAGAGATAAAATCAAAACATGCAGAATTTATTTTGTTGAAACTCTTTCAATGGTCTAGAAATTTACAGATGTTCTTGGAATGTGCTTGACTGTGTCATCGGCTTAACATGCACGAAAATATTAATGCATTTTTACATATATTCGTTTACATGAATTTTGAAAATTCCTTAAAAGTGAATCATGTTTAATGAGTGTTAATTCACTTAAGCTATGCAACTGACAAACTAATCTGATAGGCTAAAAGTCAGCAACCAGCAAATATCTATCGAGTGATTCCATAGTGAACAACTGACGAGAAAGGGTGGTCACATCTAAAGCATTATATTGTCCTTCGAATAAAAATTGGAGAAAGAAAATTTGAAATATTTCTGTAAAGTATATAATATATATACATAACCAAAATGTGTCACTCCATTTAGACATTTAGTTCATTTCTAGTATATTATTGTAATTTAAGAATATATATATGTAAGCGAAAGTATCCTTTTCCTTGTATATTCTGGTCAGCATATTTTTGACAAGGAAACAATAACAGAAACAACATTAAAACAATCACTGCTCTCAGACTCACTGTCAAATGTAAACTTGGTAAACTATTTTTTGCCACAAAGACTAAAAACGATCTCGAAAAGCATGACATTTGCAAGAAACTAATAAGGAACCAGAGCTATAGCAGTCTAGTCCAACCGGACGATATTCAAAATATTCTTTGCTGAATTGTCGCCAGAAAATCTTGGCGTTGAGTCAAACCCTTGTAAGTGAATGGTATTTACACGTTACCATGCCCGTAACCAGAAAAACAAATGTTTCTTCCTTCGGTTAGCAAGCTCTACTGTTTTTCCAAGTTTGATTTTGACATTGATTCTGCGAGTAGGTTGCATTCGGAGACTTCCCAGGTCGTAACCCGGGGGGGTAACTCCAGCTCTGTAGGGACGGGGAGGTTCCACTTTGGAAAAAGGTTAAGTACCCAAAAAGTTTTAAAAATTCTGTTGATGCTACCAAAAAAGTTCTAGCAGGTTAATTGATTTTTGGTAAATACACAAAAATGATGCAAATTTTTTCAAACTTTCTTGAAAAAATCAAAAAGAGGATACCCAAAAGCTCCAAAATTTGAAATCTCATACCCAAAAAGATTTTTCTTTGCTGGAAAATGGACCCAAAAAAACGGCACGTCCCCGTACAGCCGTACTAGTGGAGTTACCCCCCCCCGGGGGTCGTATCCATTGCTGCACTTTAACTACAGTGGTTCTACACTTCTAATCTACTGCTCATATCTTTGCGGTCAAATAAAATGAACATATGAATAATATATTGTTAAACTTTTCCATTTCATCTTAGCCTTCTTCATCTGTTGTGTTGTTATATGGTCTCAAGCACAGACAAACAACTACAAATATTCATTTTCAATGAAATTCATAGGCTTTCGTACGCAGACCATCTATTTACATCATTAGCTCAATCAATGATAATAACGCTGCTTATAGAACTGTAAATAAGGGTTAATGCAATGCAAACAACGAACTAAAATGTGCTTACCTTGATTGTAATTGAACTTTGTTATACAAGGTAGTCTTCTTTTCTCTGGAATATCATTACAATGATCTTCTCGTGTACATTTCAGTTGTGTTGTTTTAATCCATTGTCCATTCATATTATGACATGATTCCTTTTTAATTTCTGACAAATCTGCAACATAATGGATTTACATATATAATACAAAGTTGGTCATTATATATTCTTATCCTTTTTAAATGCATACATGTAATAATTGCCAAAGGTAAAATGTATGTATAGAGATTGCTTCATGGAAAACGCGTCGTTTTCTTTTTATATTATAGCGAGCGAGATTTGCAGTCTTGAATTGATGAAAGTGAAGCATAGTTATGATCTTTTCAAGCCTGAAAATTGGAGATTTTTCTACTGCTACTAGTGTTTTTGATATGGAAATGCTTTCTCTGTCGGTTAGATGTTTGGATTTATGAACTTGCATACTGTTTACATAAATTACTTACAAACTCACAGCAAATTTATCGCATTTATCCCTTGCGGCATTTTTCAATCTAGAAGTTATCTTTCAATTATCAACAGCATTGCCGTCTTGTCGTTATATTAGCCTTGCATATTCAGAAAGGCGACCAGCAAGACGAGGAATAATAATTAGTTAACATAATTATTTTCACTTGTCTTTTTTCGTTAAAAATTAATGCAGGAATTTTACATTATTGCTAGTTTTGTTTTTTATGTTTTATAATCTTCATTTCTTGGTAATAACATCTTTGTAAGGCTCCAAAATTAAATTTCTAAAAGCTCCTCCTATGCTCTCCACATTCTTCTCTTCTCCATTCACCACCTAAACACGATCCTCAACCAATAACGATCTATACATCAAACAAAGCCTTATATAACTTATAAAGAGATATAATAAAGAAAATATGGATTTTTATTGGATATCTGGCTTTTCTCACATGTAAGAAAATATTGTATAATGAGAAACGTTTGCTCACGGTGATGAGCTTAAACACAACCCTTAATTTCGTTATCAGTATCGAAGTCCAAAGGAAAGTGTTTAACTACTTTCTTTACTAATATTTCTGGGTTATTTTGCACGTGTGAGGAAAATTATATGAAATACACTGATTGCCTGGTTGACTGATTGGCTGGCTATTTATACGTCAAAAATGGACAGGAAATATGTTCACGGTTTCTCACTGAAAGTCTTGCTTCTTATAAAATAAATAGATATATGTATTTATAAATAGATATATATATATATATATAGATTGATTTATAGGTAAATAATGCTAGGAAATATTATTTGAAAACCAAAACATGAGTGCCACTCTCGTAGATAGATTTAAATTTATTTAAAGTATTTATAGAACATTATATATTTAAATGAATACTAACAAAATTTAAATGAATATTTACCTCAGAGTGAATTAAAATTAGAGATTATAAAGATAAGGAGGAAAGCAAGATCCATCACTTCTGAAATTCTAAATATTTATATGACAATGATGATGTTGATGTATGACATTTAAACAACGTTACACAAACAATTGTCCAGAAATTGAAATACTCAGAGTTATGAGCAAAACAATAATACTTCCTTTAGCTCATCATTATACCAATGCAGACTTATGGTAGAAAAGTTGCAAGAGTATAGATCATTCGAAACAACTAAATATTTTAACGTATGATGTAAATCAAAATAATTAAAGATTATTGTCCAAACAGAGCCTTACCAATGCGGTAGTTGCAAACCACTCCTAAATGTTCATAGCACAGCTTGCTACTCCATAGACCGTCCTTTGTTATTGCGATACAACCTTCATCTTTACCCATGCGAGGTTCACCTTCATTTAGGGATGAAAATTTAAATGGAGATCCATCAATCCATGTTAATTGACGCTTTTGAGTGACATCGTTTATTCCAATCCAATACATTTCGTCAGATATAAGATAAGGACGAATAAAGCTGTCCTCCTCTGCACTGCTGACTGTTGCCAAAGTTGCGTTGTGCTCCTCACAGAGAGATCGTGCACCGTACCAACTTATTTCTGCGTTGTTGAACACTTTCCAACAAACATTTCCGTCTTGCAAGAAGCCATTGGGACAAGTCATTTGAACAGCATCTGTGCAACATTTCAAATAGAATAGTACGATAGCATTCTATATCATTACGATAGCATTTCGAAACAGTTTTTTTGGATTCATTGTAGATCTTAGTAGCTTTTTCTTCGTTGAATTGACTTTCCGTATTTTGATAATAGAATCGCAATAATTATATTAGAATTACTAATGATATTTTGCCATGCGCATAATTATATGATGCGTTTACAGAAGATATTATAATAGAACCAAGATAGTCTAACTCAGATTTGGGTTTCAAAGAGTTTTAAACAGGCCGTAATATTATCTTACCTTTGTGAAAATCAACCAAATAAATTGTAGTTAACATCCTCAAGCATTGAATAATTCAAATTTAAAAACGACGTCTTTGTCCGACATCAATAACATCCTCAAAAGTCTTTGTTGACCCAATATCACTCAAGCCCACTCTTGAGTCTGTTAGAGACAGTTAGACAAACCGCACGACTTGTGACTTTGTCGTCATAAAGCTAGATCCAATCCCTTTTTTCCCTCAGCGACATTTGGGCCAAAACACCACTTTGAAGGCATTTTTCACCAAGAAATAATTTCCAGATCGAAAAAAAAATTACGCCATTGTTTTTTTCACGTCGGGTTCTACTATATAGGTAAAGATAGTCTAGGGGCTTATTCCCACTTTAAACATTGCTGATATTCAATAGGTTTGAAATTTCGCGTGTGGCAAACAGAACCGCGGGTTTCATGATTCCATCTGAAACGCGCGAAAAGATTCTCTACTTTTCAAGAAAAACAAGTTTGTATGTTTGATAATCTGAGCCCCTGTATTTTTTTCGCATCGAAACGAGATGATCTTAAAATTGCTTTTGAGGCCAATTGTCAGTGATTTTGCCTTGGCAAAACAGATCAAAATGTTTGGAAATGATCGATATTGGGTCAACAAAGATAGACTTTTGAGAATGTTATTGATGTCGGACAAAGACGTCGTTTTTAAATTTGAATTATTCAATGCTTGAGGATGTTAAACACATTTTATTTGGTTGATTTTCACAAAGGTAAGATAATATTATGGCCTGTTTAAAATTGGTTTACACCATAAGGATTTTATTGTCATCATTATCGTCAGCAACATACTTCAAATTTGTTTTTAACTATTTGCTACATACAAGTATGCACTTTGAAATATCTATATTATTTAGGTTTGAAATGTGTAAATACATTTAACTATATACTGCTGACAATTTTTATCCCAATGATAACAAGTCAATCTTCTTCAGACGGAGTTATAGTTTGTTGAAAACATGTGCTACTGTGGATATTTTGCCTATGGGTACGATATTACACTGATTGATCCAATTCTGACCCGGGGGTAACTCCCACAAGACGGCTATACGGGGACGTGCCACTTTTTTTGGGTCCATATTCCATCTGAGAAAATACTTTTTGGGCATGAGATATCAAATTTTGGAGCTTTTGGATCCTATTTTTGACTTTTTCAAGAATTTTTGAAAAAATTTTGCATACTTTTTATGTATTTACTAAAATCAATCAACCTGCTAGAGCTTTTTGGGTAGCATCAACATAATTTTTGGAACTTTCGGGGTACTTTACCTTTTTCCAAAGTGGCATCCCTCCCTGTCCCTGGAGAGCTGAAGTTACCCCCCGGGCATTATGACATTGCTGTCATTGTGAGCTTGTTTTGAGCAAACAGTAAACGAGGACTTTGTTTTTGCCAGAAACATATTTTACATTGTTACGAGTATAATTAGGATGATCATCATTTTTTTAAACACTATTTATTATAATCACATAGAATTTTGTTTTAAATTTTTTAGTTTTACAATTGAAACTCAAATGAATGAATTAACGAAGTAAATGGTATACGGCATAACTATAGCCTCATTCCATAACGGCCCTCAACTCCATACAGACGCTCTGATGAGGGCCTAATAAAATTCAGCTAGCAAAGTGATGCGTTCAAAATGGCTCGGGAAGGAAAAATCTACCTGGCCAATCACAGAGCAGAACACACCGTGGTTGGCATAAACTCAGTAATAATTGATTCTAATATTTCAAGAAAACAAATGGTTTCAAATTTTGGTTCTGCAAATAAACAACAAACTTTAATACGGAACATTTATTGATTTATCAAACTTCAATCGTGAAAGAGGAAAAATAAAAGAATAATTTGGCTTTAACTCCACACAAACAAAATTGAGCAGTATATACGAGGAATATGTGATTTAATGCGGCAAATCATGGGCTAGACTGTTCAACGAGGCGAGATGTGAGGAGTCTTCGATAATAAGCTTTTGTGGCTGCCACGGTTAATATCGAACAGCGTTTGTACATTTTATTTTATTCCAAAATCATATCGCAACTCGACAGTGTTAACCACGAGAAGCACTAATAAAGGACATCGAATTTACGGGTGGATGGGTGGATATAAACTTCGATAAGCCTAATATGCTCGCGGCTGTCGCGACCAAAATCGTTCAGCGTTTGGCGTTTGTATATTTTACATTATTGTATTCCAAAATCAAAATAGATATCAAAAATCCACAATATTAAGCTCCGCACAAACAGCACCAATAAAGTAGATCTGATTAATGGGATGGTGAATATAAACTGCGATGATATGAATCATGTGGATGTTGTAGCCGAATTCGTTCAGGGTGTGTGTGTATCTTTTTACTCGAAAGATGAAACCATATTCATAATATTGAAAATCAAAATTTGAAACCGAAACTCAAAAAAATGTAATACGATCGAATCTCACGTGATAAAATACTGCCCTGTGATTGGCAACGTCGGTTTTTCCTGCTGGGCAACGCATCACGTTGCTTGCTGAATTTTATTAGGCCATCATCGGAGCGTCTGCGTGGAGTCGAGGGCCGTTATGGAATGATGCTAGCATAATTATCTAAACTAAATTTCTAGCCTATACAGCATAGTAGTCAAATCTTTTGTAGCCATTTTGAAATTTTTTGTCTTGAATATTTTGGTATGAAAATGATGCAGAATTCTTTGGTATGGTAATATGAGTCAATCCGGAAAGAAGAAATCTTAAAAATGCAACACCGGAACTAGTGCCAGGCTCTTTTCTTCCAAATAATATGGGTCTTCTCAAAAAGGTTGGGTGTAAAATTGCTTTACATAAATCTTAATTATTATTGCTGATAATTGTACTTTGACATATTTGCTTGGATTCTACCATGTGTTTTTTTTGATTGGTGAAGAAACAAAAAGTTATGGCGTTTTGAAGTTTCAAAAAGCAGTCACGCTCCAGCTGTTTCAGAAAGTTTCTAAACACATGATGGAATAACTTTTTTGTATTGTTTAAAATCAAAAAAAGCACACGGTAGAATCCAAGAAAATATGTCAATGTACAATTACCAGCAAAAATAATTTTGATTTATGCAAAGAAATTTTTAATCCCGACCTTTTTAAGGTGACACATTTTATTTGGACGAAAAAAGCCTGGCACTAGTTCCGGTGTTGCATTTTTGAGATTTTTTTCTTTGCTGATTGACTTATATTACCATACAAAAGAATTCTGCATCAATTTCATACCCAAAATATGTAACATTAGTGAAGGCACTAAGTTCGTATACACATCCTCTTGGTCTCTCTGTTGATGATGATGAATTGATGAGGTATGAATTTGGTTGTCGATGGATCATAAATGATGTGTGATCTAGAGATCAAGGGGGGCGTGTAACATTAGTGAAGGCACTCCGTTCGTATACACGTTCTCTTGGTTTCTCTGTTGATGATGATGAATTGATGAGGTATGAATTTGGTTGTCGATGGATCATAAATGATGTGTGATCTAGAGATCAAGGGGGCGTGTAACATTAGTGAAGGCACTCCGTTCGTATACACGTTCCCTTGGTTTCTCTGTTGATGATGATGATTTGTTGAGGTATGAATTTGGTTGTTGATGGATCATATATGCTGTGTGATCTAGAGATCAAGGGGGCGTGTAACATTAGTGAAGGCACTCCGTTCGTATACACGTTCTCTTGGTTTCTCTGTTGATGATGATGATTGTTGAGGTATGAATTTGGTTGTTGATGGATCATATATGCTGTGTGATCTAGAGATCAATGGGGCGTGTAACATTAGTGAAGGCACTCCGTTCGTATACACGTTCTCTTGGTTTCTCTGTTGATGATGATGATTTGTTGAGGTATGAATTTTGTTGTGGATGGATCATAAATGATGTGTGATCTAGAGATCAAGGGGGCGTGTAACATTAGTGAAAGCACTCCGTTCGTATACACGTTCTCTTGGTTTCTCTGTTGATGATGATGATTTGTTGAGGTATGAATTTTGTTGTGGATGGATCATAAATGATGTGTGATCTAGAGATCAATGGGGCGTGTAACATTAGTGAAGGCACTCCGTTCGTATATACGTCCTATTGGTCTCTCTGTTGGTGATGATGAGAGTGAAAGGCTCGGTTGAAGGTATTGGTATGGTATGATCAGGTTTGTGTGATATATGATATGTGATTTGTTATTGTGATCTAGAGTTATATATGATATGTGATTTATTATTGTGATCTAAAGATCAAGGAGGCGTGTATGTGTTAAATGACGTGTATGAACTGTAAAGGTGTATCTATGACTGCTGAATTATTTGGTTGGGGCTATTGTGACGTAATGTATTATAAGGAATAGCTGACTTCATGTAATAAGAGTTGTTGTGATATGTATGTTAAATTTAAATTATAGTGGAATGGTTAACTGTGACGATGTGATGTAATTATGCTTGTATTTTATGCTGAACTGGATTATATGACGTTTTTGTATTAAATTACTATAGTTTCATTAGTTTATTCATATGGTTTATTAGAGCTGTTGTTAACAGAAAGTCATTTAGAATAGAGTAGCACGTTGACGTCATATATGTCAACAGCGGAACACAAATGATGATGGATTGAAATTGTTCCCGTGTTAATAATTTAATGTTTAAATATGGTTTAGATTGGATATGTTTATTCCGTATCGTGTAAAATTGTTCCTGTCTTAATTACTTTGTTTTGTATTTTTATGATTTGGACTTTAGCATTGACGTAAGTAGAATATAGTATAAATATAGAGTAATTTGTAAGTTTTAGAAGAGAGTTTGGAGTTGCGTCGTGGTGGTGTTTGCTTATAATAAAGTTACAACTAACGTAAAAGTGTGTTCTGTTTCTGTCTCCTCCCGCATCTGCCGATAACAAACTTACAAAATATTCAAGATAAAAAAACTTCAAAATGGCTACAAGAGATTTGACAACTATGCTAGCCTATATATCTTTCCTGTATCATCATTTTAGAAATAACTATTAGTGTATATATTATCATAACAGTATGGCATTTGTGTATAGTGGCTACTGTTAGGGCTTTGGACCTTCTCCCGAAAAGTATTGGCTGCAAGTATTCATTTATAAATAAGGTGATCCCTTGGTGGACAATTTAAGTGACGCTGTAGAATCAAACTCAATTGACGCATTTAAATTCAAGTTGAAAGAATCAAATTTTCAAAAAGACTGCAAATATACATTCAATGAAGACATTAAAATGTTCTTTGTAAATCTATTTCTGATAGTAGAACTGTTGCATATATACCATTTTCTATTAGTTCATTTTAATTGAACTTTTCTTTCTTTCCAATGGCTTTACGTAAGCAGAAGTGACAAGTTTGCCTGTATCTGCCTGTCATCATTGTTGACAAATAAACATACATACATACATTGGAAAATGATTAAAAAAGTGATCAATTTCTATGCAATGAATGACAATTGATTTATCAATGTTAAGCAATATTGAAATTGATAACTATAGTGATTTTATCCGGGGGGTAACTCCACTATGACGGCTATACGGGGACGTTCCACTTTTTGGGTCCATATTCCAGCTGAAAAAAACTTTTTGGTTATGAAATTTTAAAATTTTGAGATTTTGGGTATTCTATTTTTGACGTTTTCAAGAATTTTTGAAAAAATTTTGCATAACTTTTGTGTATTTACTTAAAATCAATCAACCTGCTAGAACTTTTTGGGTAGCATCAACAGAACTTTTGAAACATTTTGGGTACTTAACTTTTTCCAAAGTGGCACCCCCCTCCGTGTTTAAAGAACTGTAGTTACCCCCCGGAGATTGTACCTGCAATGTATGGAAGATGAGGTAGACAATCCTGCGTTTCGTACTGTAAAGAAGCACAAGCATCCGCAGGAATGCAGGAACGATGTCTTTTTCTCTTATTTAACCCACATGTAGTGTCACATTCTGTCCAGATTGTCCAATCGCTGTATCCTAAAGAAGATCATTTTAAAATTTGAATACGTGATAATAAATTTAATACAAAAGTCAATATTTACAAAGCACCAATACAAGTTACGCCCTTCGAAAATTCGAGAAAATGTCTGCAATGGTGCCTTATGCAGGGAAGTACATAAACAATGTTGATACAAATAAATAGATAAATAGTGCTAAAAATTAAATACAAATATTTTACTACTTTAAAAATGAGATAATGTCAACATTTTGTTAAAAATATCAGATTAATAACAGTTATACGTAAAAGACTTAAAATTCTACAGTGTGAAATATTCTTCTCTGACTCGTTCCGTCGTCAGAGTTTGCATTAAAGTAATCGCAATTTTACATCATCTGGTAAAAGGAATTATAGGCCAAAAACATGTGGGATGCACAGGGTGCATAGTTAGTTCTATCTCTGTGCATACCTAGATTACAGCTATTTATTGATCGGAGGTGCGGATAGCATTCGATCAGTTGACTTCGGTATATAGCAAAGATTCAATTTCAAAACAAATGATGTGTGTATTCTCCTCATTCGGGCTTGCTTTTCCTATCCGGGTTTCATCATCACACAGCTGAAATTCTCGGTGAAGCACCAAACACTTCCAGTACAAACCTTTGCTAAATATGGCTCGTTCTAATCTCATTTCTGACTTCGCTGAATGTCTGATTTATATCTTGAGAATAGTTTCGTAATGTATGAATTTCAGACATCACTTAGTGTTAGCTTAATCGTTTACCCCATTTTATATGCATCTGACCTAAGAGGGTATTGAGCGAATTCGATTACATTAGATATTAGAATGAAGCTTACTAAAGTATCAGCCGATGGAAAGTTTTAGCCGCTAAATGTCTAAGACATCCAGACAGAAATTGGAGTTGTTAATCGCGATGTACATTTCACCGCAGAGTTAAATGCACATTGAATTAAATATGTCAAAACTTTAAATGTGGATAAAATACCTTAAGCCTTCGGCATTCCTTCGCCATAATTCAATGTGCATTAACCTTCAGCACCCTCACCAACCCTCCTGCCACACTCACTATATATATATACCACAAGCCGCCACGGTTTCCACAACAAAGTTTACAGTGAAATTTGGTGTCTATCACTCTTAACTGCCGTGTGATGAAAAGATAATTCCCATCGACCTGCTCAAACGCATCGAACATGAAGAATTTCGTCGTCATTGTGAGTTTTGTTGCGCATCTAAAATTTCCATTTCATGAGAAAATATTTTTCTTAAATAATTTAAAATTTGAAAAAAAATAAATAAATAAAAAACATGAACTATTTAAACAAAAAAAGTATTCAGTGCCCATTTTAAGTGAAAATTGATGGATAAACTACATAATTATGCAATCAAATAAGTATCTGTAAAATTGAAACCAAACCCACTTTAATACTCTATACATTAATTTGAAAGGATGCTAATTTTTGTGATAAATGTATGCAACTCAAAGGCACAAGGGAAACGCTACCCTTATAGACTGTTTGATTACTGATTGATGAAACCTAGATGAGAAGTAATCTTCTTCAATTTCACCAATATTGAAAGAATAATTACCTAAGCGGTAGCTGCAAATATAGCCACGACTGTAATTGCACTTAGTGTCATGCAAGCCCTGGTTATCTTTTGCCATCGTGCATATATTGTTAGCATTTTGAGTTGGATGACTTGGATGCCAATGTGAAAATGAATAAGATGACCCGTCCAACCACTCATAATAAAAGGTGTCTTTCTTTCTTTTTAATCCTACGTAACGATATTGAGAAGGTCCATAATCTTCACTCAGTTTAATCATAAAGTTGTATTCCTCTATGTTATGTATTGATGCTAAATTTGATCCCAACAGAGAACATTCCTCTTGAGCTTTAGATTGTGGTGAATTTACAGTGCCATCATCAATATGCCAACAGCTTGATTCATGTTGTTTAAATCCATCCCTGCAAACTGGTGCGGTTCCAGTTTCTATTGATAAAACAAACCATATTGTGAGATTTATAAGTGAGAATATATGATATATAAGTGAATCAAAATTCAAGATTTAGATTTACAAGTTGCGATGGAGTTATAAAAAGCTGGCTGTTATCATAGATTGATTGATGACTTTTCAAAGGTTTGAATATTCAAAAATTATGCTTTGGTCATCAATGATCTATGTTGCAATAACTGGAAATTAATTGATTGATTGATATTGTTTTCTCATTTTCCATTTCCTTTTTTTCATATTTATAGTGCAGGCATGTTGAACTGTTGTTAAAGGCCATGGATTGTAATATCAGCAGATATTGCGCAGAAAAATTCATATTAAACGATGAATAAGGAAAACAATTTAGAGGAGACTTACGTATTTCCATTTCACAAACAAAATAATCGCATTTTAGAGTACATGAGATGTCCCTCCATTTGCCATCAATAATTGCAACACAGTCATCGATGTTATCTGTGGAGTTATTTGGATATCCTAGTTCCCAAAGTCCATTGGTCAAACTCTCTACACCAGTAGATGTTCTCCAAATACCTTCCCGTTCGTAATCAGATATGCCAATGAATGTTATCAAAGAAGATGTTAGGAAAGGTTGAAGATAGTCTGTTAAATGCTGAATTTTTTCTTCGCTGTTTATTTCTGCCAAAAATGAATCCTGTGCTGAGCAGTTAGCCTCTGCTTCATACCAGTTCACAGAATTCTCACACGATTGGAAATAAAAGCAACTATTTCCTTTCTGTTTGAACGGTGGCTTGCAGACATTCTTTATCGTTTCTGAAAGTAATAATATTAATGTAACCGATACAAAACATGGGATTCATTAGTGTTCTTGATTTTTGTAATGTAAATTTGTCTACTTTCTTAAAAACGTAATTGGATCCTTCTATGACGAAGTTATAGTTTCTCCTCATGGTAATCCTTCACACTCATGAAAAGCAAATTGATTTCTGATTTTCTTTCTCTAACTGGATCTATATATCTTCGTGTAATATAAAAGTACTTATGTAGTCTTTGCTGTTTTAAAAAGTTCTCGACGCCATAAATACAAGGCTATTCAAAAACAAATAAATGCAAATATCTGACATTCATATTTGCTACTGATAGTTTCACTCCTTTGGCGATCGTCAGAATAAACTGCCTGATTATAGATATGGAGAAATATAGTTAGCATGAAGATAATTTAATGAGAACTAAGATAGTACACCTCAAATTTGCGTTTTCAAGTGTTTTAAAAATGGCATAATATTATCTAGCCTTTGCGGAATAAACCGTAAACATAATAGATATAGACTGCTGATTGGGTCACGTGACGTGTGGCACTCATGGGCAGCCAAAATGGTAGACACATGCACCCAAAAGTTGCAGTTGTATGTTGTAAACTGACCGCATAAGTCTAAATTCCAATACAATTTGGTATTTGAAGAAAGCATAAAATGTTTGAATTGATTTAAATCGCTGCATATATCTATTTGTCTTGCTTTTGAACATTTTTAATATGGATTTAATGATATGGAAACATTGATTATAATGAAAATTACTACATTTTGATATTAATTGGTATCCGCTACGCTTGTTTTGCGATGGTACTGCTGGTTATTAGGCTCAATTTGTGGCTATCTTCATCCATCTTAGACTTTATAACTATTCTCATTATAGAGGGTAAAATGTTTGGATATTTGGTGAATTAAATTTGAATATTTTTCGTAGCATAATTGTAATTTTTGTAATTATTTCAATATCAACTTTTCTACCCTCATTCTGCGTCCTGTGCTTTGCTGTAACCAGCAGTAAACATGCACCTTGTCCGGTAAATACAGCTTGGATGATTAATAAATGTTAAATCTGAGTAAATTCTGAAATTTTGATGTCTTATTGTTACAAAAACAGCGAATATTCCTACTTAAAAAGTAGGAATATTTCAGTGAAAATTTGATAAAAAAGTTAAGCGGATTTGATCCGAAATTGATTGATACCCGACAAAACTGTTAAATTGAATCATATTTAGTTGCTTTAAAAGTAGCTCGAAATGATCCGGCTCATCTATTCTTTTATTTTCTAACAACAATATTGGGTCAAAACACTGATTTACCAGCCACTTTGGGCGCATGTGTCAGCCATTATTGATCCCCATAGATGCTACATTTCAAGCCCATTTTCGAACGTCATAAACAGTCTATACCTATTATGTCTATGAAATAGTCCCACTGTGAGCTGTATAATTAACATCTTCAAACATTGAATAGATCAAATCTAAAAACAGCTTATTCGGCCAATATTAATAAAATCCTCAAAATTCTGTCTTTTTTGAACTCTTTTAAGACCTTTTCCATAATAAGGCATCATTACTTTTAGAACAAAATTTTTGAATATGAGAAGGTTTTCTTTATTTTCAAATTTCTCGTTTGAATGCCAAAGAAGTACGGATGATTCTACGTGACTGATATGCTTTGAAATTTTGCCTCCCTTGTCAGAAAATATCGTAACCATGTTGAGTGAGCTACCCGATGCAATTTGTTTGAATTATTTTATCAGAATGTCTTGGAAGTTATATAAACATTGGCTAGAATAAGCGAAGAACAATTGATGCACTTGTCTTCCGAATTTTTTTCATCCAAGCAAGAAAATCTACAAATACCGAAAATTCATTTCCAATTTGTAAAATGCTTATAGTTGTTAAAGCCTATCAATTTTTCAGCTTGCTAATTGCGCTACATAAATACAGATTCATTATTTGTATAGTTAATATCAACTTGAAAAATTATTAATTTGAAAATAAATGTAATACACGTTGACAAAAAATGGTACAAATTAGCTAATATGGTGTTAGGGAATTATAATAATCTGTTGATGGTTGTTGAGTCTACTTACCTAGTTTTTGAGTACAGATAAATCCAGAAACAGCGTGGTATGAAAGAGGTAAATCAACCATTCCTATATCTACCCCAATTCCCGCAAAATCTTCACCATTTCCGTTATTATTAGGTTCGCCATGCTTCCATTTCTGCCATGTTGAATTTGAATTGTCTTCCCAGAGCCATATATCTTCTGTTTCTTTGTCACTGTAGCCAAGAAAGTAATATCCAGTAGTCCCTTGTAGGTTTTGCTGAACATAATCAAATTCACTTTCGCTTGATATGCTTGCTAACACAGAATTCATGCTAACGCATTCTTTTTGAGCATCCATCCACGAGCTCATCTGAACCGTTTTAAAATACCAACATTTCCCGTTAAATAGACTGAAATCTTCTGAACAAACAGGATAAAAGGTACCTGTGAATGAGAATTGAAGAACAATAAATTGGCAAAATTGGCACTTCCGAATAAGCTCAAGTCATTTGGAGATGTAAAATGAAAGTATCAATAATCAACAATTAGGAAAAGTTTTGACTGGCTCAAGTCCCGCTTTCTTTTTGCTGCCTCATTTTCATGATTGGAAAGCGGGACTTGTGTCTTTTGAGAGCCGTTGTGCAGAATCTAGCGTCAATATTAGATAATTCCGATCCTACGGCAGTCTACGATCGATCCTGGGCCATTTGCTATTTCAAATTTACATTAACGATATTTCAGTTTGTTTTTCAATTTGTAAAATCAATCTATATGCAGATGACACGTTAATATATGTCAAATGCGTGAAAAAAGTTCAACACAATCTCCAATTTGATTTAGAATCTTTATTTGATTGGCTTTCCTGTAACAAACTAAATTTGAACGTCGATAAAACTAAATGCATGATTATTGCCAATAAAAAACATTATCAAGTATAAAGGACCCTCTTAATATTAATATAAAGCAGACTACATTAGATGAGGTACAATCAATAAAATATTTGGGCATATTAATTGATAACCATCTCAATTTTGATAACCATATTCAACAAACTGTTTCAAAAATTAATAAATCTTTAGCTATAATAAAACATGTTTATAAATTTCTACCAAGGCATAGTAGAATAGTTCTGTTTAACACACTTGTTTTGCCTTATCTTGATTATTGTTGCATTGTATGGGGAACATGTAACCAGAGACTTTTGACTCGCCTTCAGCGCTTACAAAATAGAGCATTGAGAATGATACTGGGTTGCCACTACAGGACACCAACAGCTGATATGCATACTCAATTGGGATGGCTAACAGTAAAAGGACGTATTAGTTATCATCGTCTCGTGTGGATGTACAGAATAAGAAATAACTTAGCTCCATCTCTACTCAAAGAACAATTTGCACTCCCTCCTGATTCCCGTACACGCTCATTCTCGAATCAAAACTTCTTTGTTGGAGAACACCACCACCGTTCTTTTCAAGCTACTGGTGTCCGTGAATGGAACTATTTACCAAACGACCTTAAAGTGGCGTGCAGCTTGGATAGCTTCAAAAAACAATGCAAAGAGTATTTGCTAACCTTATAATGTTAAGAACTTTAAAATATATCCAATAATTTTACATCATAATATAAATATTTTCTGCTTTCATAACTATAATATTATTATATATCAGTCCTGTGAAAAAAAAACAATGTATGTTTATCAGGTAGTACTGAATAAATGATGATGATCATCATCATCATCATCATCAATCTGGTGATGATGTTTTAATTCTATATTTACTGTATATGCTTCTTATTCTTATTCTTGTACTTATAGTTGTACTTATTATACTTTCGTTTTTTATACTTCTTAGAGTTAATTATTCCTTATAAAGTTGATTGTATGAATTATAATAACTACGAAATTAGTTAAAAGGATTGTGTTCATATTGTGTTTGGATAGATACTGAAATAGATTTGCTCATTCAAAAGGGGTTTGGATATATGGGGAATTGGGATATTAGTACCTATTTATAAAGGATATCTAGAGATTCTGGGTGTGAAAGTGTGTAGTTTTTGTAGAACGAAATTATTCAGAAACAAGAAAATTATATCAGTTAATAGCCAGATTCTACTCAAAAGATTGAAAAAGGTGTTAACTATTGAAGAAAATATTGATAAAAATGAAGCTTTTTGGTCTTATTCTAATTACTATTCAACTCCTTAAGGTGTTAATTAATTTAGGATTTTGCATTGATATAACACAAAATTCCTTACCACACGGAAAACTTCAAATGGTCTTGTTTTGTAGGAATAATTTCTTGAAAGACACCTTTATTGTCTCTAAATAGCCGCGAAGGATTTTGCTGTGTACTACTACATTACTAATGTAGCAATTGTTTTCTGATGAGTTTTGTTGAACTGAACGACTACGCTGACCCAGCTGTGTTCATTAACATTTAGTCAGGCTGAAATCATGCTGTGAAATATACATTCTATGCATAAGCGTATAAATTGTTAGCATAATTCTTAAAGCAATCATTATTGTCTACGTATTGATAAAACAAAAATGTCGACCCGGCTGTTTTGTTAATCTACTGACATTTTATACAAATATATGTAATGCATTTTAAATATGACTTGCATTCGTATTCATTGAACGAACTGATGACTCAGCAGTGTTATTATTATTTCTAAGACTGTTTGACAACCTGTAAGCCACAATGTGGTTTTATTATTGAATAATTGAATTTGTACTTGATACTTTTTATTATTTCCTGATCTGTGTATTTCGTCTATGTATATGTTAATTGTTTAATTGCTTAAAGTGATATTGTATCATATCCGTTGTTATTGTCACGAAGCAGTTTGTTTGTTTATTATCGATTATCTCTTTATTACGTTGTTGCATACTGAACATTGATTGGCTGCTTATTTTATTTGGTCAGTGGATTCCATGCATTATGCATGCGCATTATTTACTATAAATCATTGATTTTGTATTCATATTTGCCCTTCCAATTTACCATTCATTGTTGAATCATTAAAGTTATTGTTTGAACATTTATAGTATCTTCTGTCTCCTCTACACTGACCCTAAGGAATTAAGGAATTACACACAATCGTAGAAAACTCCAGTCTATTACCCTTGCGTGTCATGCCTATTTTGTATTTTGGCAAAGTAGATGATTAATCAATCTAATTAAGGGAATAAATAGGCAGCAATTGAGCAAGCTGTTGTATAAATTAGAAATTTCAGAAATTAGCATAGCATTGGCTGCTGAAATGAGTAATTGATTATTTAAGCGTACCCCAGTGTATTGTAGAGAATGTGCTACTTGTGAATCACTTGTGGGACTTATATACTAGCAACCTGCTATAGTATTGTATTGCTATAACGCAATACTTTACACAATTGTTGTAAAAAAAACATTCAATGTTTTAGCTGTTCGTCTACGGTCATAAATGCCAATGATGTATTATATGTGAAGGAGCATGATGAGGTTTATACTAGCAACCTTCTTTTTATTATATTGCTCAATTGCAATATTTGACCAAACAGATGCTAGAAAACATGGAACGCTTTAGCTGCAGTCATACATGCCAACTGATGCATTGTAATAATATGACACATGTGCAACACAATGATGTCTATACTGGCATCCTGCTGTAGTAATAGTATCACATTGTTTCATTGCCATACTCAGAAAAATTGATGTCAGATAGCATACAATGTTTTAGTTGCCGTCATACTTACCAATGATGTACTGTTATAAATATGACAGATATGCAACGTGATGAAGCTTATACTGATAACCTGCTATAGTATCACATTGCTTCATTGAAATTCTGAGTGAAATCAATGCTACAAATACACAATGTTTTAGCTGCTGTCAATTATCATACATACCATTGATGTATTATAATAGCATGACAAAACATTTTTTGTACTTTTTAACAAAAAGGTAAACTACCTTAATTTATACTCCTTACTGTTTAATACATAAAGGCATAAATGAGCTTACTTGCAATCTGCGCCTGGACGATTGCTTTGTGAAATGGGACAGGCCCTGCATTATTTCAACACCCATTCGATGTTCACACTGCAAACTAGTCAAGGGTATGCTAGTCAGCATAATCCTTTTGCAGCCTCCTCTAGATTCTTATCATGTTACCGTATCATATTATGGTAATGATGGGCATGATATAATTTGGATCCATTGGTATGGCTGTATGTTTGCTGCTCGATACAAATACAGGATCATAATCATCCTAGCACATATATTCATAGAAGCACTGGCTTTACCCGTACTATAGATTTCTGAATTTGGAAAAGTTTCGTTGCATAAAGATCACTGTGTTTTTGCAAATACCCAAAGCAACTGCTGATGCTCTGCTAGTGCAGTTTTTGTTTAAAGTGGTTTCTTGAATCTTGCTGGTATTTTACAATTTGTTTTGCAAACATTGAGGGGGAAGTGACACAATATTGCTAAGATACGATTTAAGTCAAACTTGACTCAATTGACTTGCAATAATTACAGTGTTATGCAAAAACCGATGCTTAAAACAACAATGTTGAACAAGGTCCCTACTCTACTAGATCATTTGCACCTATCAAATTACTTGTCGAAAGATAGGCTTAGCTAAACCAGAAGTCTATCGACATCTCCTGGTATTTCAAGTTAGGAATAAGTTACTCTGCAGACCCTGCGCATAACGTAGCTGGAGATTCGTAATGAATTTAATTTGTTTGATAAAGATATCAATTGTTAATTTGTTATCCATTATTTTACAATTCTGAAAGAATTATATTTCTATCACATGGTAAATAAACCTTACAGTGATAGGTATGTCAACACAGATTTGACAAGCATTAGTATTACAACGCCAAGTATCGTGTCTCAACACAACGAAGCAAAGTACTCTATATATATTGAATAAGGTACGATTTCCGTGCTCTTATCATCTGTTCCTGGTTCTTAATTCGCAACTCTCGCTCTTTGAAGTCTCATTTCTGACTCCTTAGCGAAGGAGACCATGACCGCAGGAGAATTTAAAATTAAACGAGACTTACCTGTAAGTTGAAGTTTGATAGTAATTCTCTGAGGTAATGGTCCTGAGCTAAGGAGTCACCCACCCTAATGGAATTATGATGACTTATACATCTATTTATGGGACCCTCCCTTGATGTTGCGAGAGCTGCTCACGCTGTAAAGACTGATTAGACATGCACGCATGCGCACATCTCATTTCTGACTCCTTAGCACAGGACCATAACATCGGAGAATTGCTATCAAACTTCAACTTACAGGTAAGTCTCGTTTAATTTTAAATTATATGTCAAAACCATGAATATATCAATCATAGATTATAGTGATAATGTATATGAAAATAGAAACTATCCGTCAGTAATGAAAATAATACAGTTAATCCAAAACATTGCTACCAAAATCATTCTAATAAATAGACCCATGCACTCCTCTTCGACTAAATCAATTAGTGACCCTGATTGGAACAAAAGTGGTCGAAAGATGATAAATAAATCGAATCCGAATATTATTTATGTTACCAAGGGAATAAATGGTTTACTAGATTGGTCACTTGATTTTGAAAAGATCTCAACTGTACATGTCCATAACACACGATTAAAAAAAAATATTTTTCAACATGAGTAAAAATAGCTGAAAAAGTCGCATCAAAGAACTGTAATCAAGAAAGTACCAGATCATTATCATACTATCTTTAAATTTGCAGTCATGAATTTTGCATAATAAAAACTTTATAATCTTATTTAGTTATGATTTATAATTATAGCTTTCAATATTAGCTATAGTTATAGTACAAAATATCAACACAACTATGTTTACAAAACGTTTTGGCTGATTGACTTCAGCCATTCTCAAGTGAATGTTTTTTATATTTTTAATTAAGATATACTCTAAAAATATCTTCTTTGAGAAACGCTTCAATATAAATGTCAGTGGTAACAATAACAGATTTTTATTAGTTTGAACGACGTTTCGGCTATCAACATCAGCCAATTTTGAGTTAAAAGTAAAATTTTAGTTATTGGATATTTATAGACATTTCAGAATAAAAGAATTAAATATATCTACTAAAAGGCTTAATAATTTTGCCCTTATAGAGTATGATGTTTTGTTCAGGCTAGGGTTTCAATTCTCTGATGAAAAGCATTTCGTACATCAAACGAACTTGTTTACTGTGAAAATGCTAGAGAATGTGGAAATTGCTGCTAAAGGCGCTTTCTGCATTGTGGGTTTTTCCATGCTTTCCAATGTCTGCATTCTTGTACTCTTCAATCCGTATATGGAGGTGCCTACGTGTGTAGCCGACATAACTTGTATTATACACAAGTCACACTTGTAATAATATAACTTAACTTCAAAATGGCTGATGTTAATAGCCAAAACGTTGTTCAAACTAATAAAAATCCGTTATTGCTACCATTGACTTTTATATTGAAATTAAGATATATATACACACACACTTCAATTAAAAATGATTTGCCCCTTGAGGGTAAAGTTACATCATGGAAATTATCTACAGTATGAGGGTAAAGCTACATCATGAATTAATATCTTAATTAATAATAAATAAACGTTCACTTGAGAATGGCTGAAGTCAATCAGCCGAAACGTTGTGTAAATCAAGTTGTGTTGATAATCTGCACTAAACATATCACCAAGAAGATTCTGATAAATAAGTTATAGTTATGTTTACCATATTAAAGGGGCATTATTGACCGGCGATAATTGTTTAGGAAAAAATACCTTTTTTCAAAGTCTCATTATCAAACACTAGTTGTGACATCACCAACTCTGTTCTTGTGAGTTTTCATAGCGATGAAATCTGGTAACTGGGAACTGGAATATATCACGAAAAGTGTTTCGATGACAGTAAAACTACAAAGAAGTGTTTGTGATTCGCTAAGACCGTTCACCAAAGAAGTAATATGGAAAAAAGAATTTTGTTAAATAAGAATAAAAATAAAAAGAATGTATAGATAAATGTGTACATTTGATACTGTTTTTTTGTTTACAAATCTATGAATGTGATATTTCTAGCAAAGAAGAAAAATCTAGCTTCATTTTGACAACATCAAATCAACCTCGATCGAAACAGAGTAAACATCATATGTGATTTCTTGGTGTTTGGATATTGTGGTTTGCTACTAAATGATTCCAACTGAATTTAATTACTGACCGTTGCCCAGCTCCAGTCACTCATTTGTCTTCGTTTCGAACCACGATGTTTTTGGTAAGAAATATTCTGATAAAATTTCAGACTTGTTCGCATGGAATGATGATTTTAAGGACATTTCTATATGTCGTATTTGAAGCCCTGATTGTCATCATCTTTATATTCCACTCTTATTGCTTTGCTTGTGTATTTCAAAAAATGTTACAATATTAGAAGTTGCGTTTCAGAATTCACGGCTCAAATATCATCAACTCACTGAATTAATATTACGTAAATAAAAAAGCTACGAGATCAGATTTCAAAAAATTCCATACAAAGGCTGCCGGTGTTGTTTGACCCTTTAATTATGTAATTATATTATTTCATTATTATAGGACCTCGCTGAGGAATCACTTATGTGGGTGGGCACCCTTATTCGAAGAATGGGGCCCCCTATTCGAAGAATACATTTCATTTATTACATTGTATCATATAGCTTAAGTGTTATGTATGTATTATTGAATAGGAAATAAAGATATGGAATTCCTTTCCCGTTAATAGTGTTTTCAAGCGCTGCTTACAATCTTGATATTGAAAATTGTATATGTGGTATTTTAAATAAATCTTAGTCCATCTTTTCTACGAGAAACCTAGGGGTGCTTTAAAATGATCCTCATCTTAACCTCCGAGAGTTAATGATTGCCAAGTTCCCTCCCAAAATTCAAACAAATAAATTTCTGTGCCTGACAAAACATACTGAAAAATGAAATGCGAAATCAACATTTGAATGGTGGGCTTTTCATACATAACTTTTCTCAGGCAAACTTATGGTTGGTTTTTCGTTGCTATTTTTTTCATATCAGATCTGAATTGCAGATTTCTGTGCCAGTCAGTTCAAATTCTGTGCCAGTAATCTGCGGCCTTGGTGTAGTGGCTAGGGTGTTGGACCACGGCCCGCAGGGTCTCAGGTTCAATCCCTGTCCGGAGCACTATAGGTTGGCGTCAGGAAGGGCATCCGGCTATTAAACGCACACAAGCTTCAAAATACTAACAAATTAACCAACCACCCCGGTGAAAAAAAGCTGTAAGCTTACCCGGTACGTGGAAAAATGATAAATCCCAAAAAACACAAAATGTTACTTTACTTCTCAGATCAGCATTCTCTAGTGTGCATGGACGTTGTTCTATCTCATCGTAGCAAGCATCTGCTGGTGTGCATGACTTTGTTCTTTCTTCGACAGGTGGATCCATGGTTAACCGGCAATCAGACCAGGCAGACCATTGCTCATGTTTAACTGAAATGTAATGAGTTACACCCCTGTTAATATTAATGTAAATATATAGTTACTGTTACACTGGTGTGTTTATGCATTTTGAATTGGTATATCTCAGTGACATGGTGGAAGCACTTTCTGTACAAAGTAGGGTCCACTTTCTCGCCGTGTAATCAACAAATTGCGTGTTGATTTTTTCAAGCATGTTTGGTTTAACGATAAACAAGCACTCGTGATAGCTCGTGTATAGCACTTATTTGTCGTCGTCATTGGTCATCAATCAACACGAGCAGATTACATCTTATTTAATTTCCCCTGATTCAATAGCCTATGAAAAACTTTTGAGAGGAATTTTTCATCAATCCATCTCTATTTTTACTAATAGCAGAAGGTATTGAATCTGTAATCTTCGTATATCGAAAACTATTAAATGAGCGAAATTTGTATGTGTAGCAAATTGATAGTTGGCATATTCCTCAGATGGCGAGGAATTTTGACGAAAAGCAATGAAGCAGGTCTAAAAAAACATTGAATCATGATTCAATGGTGGATTTATCGATGAGAAGATGTCGAGAATATCGATAACAATTGTGAACTAAATTTTTCTGCAATTGTAGATGAGGGATACTGCTGACAGATATTATTTGAATATCATCCTTCATTTCATATCAAGGAAAGGTAAGAATCCAAAATATCGTTGATGATTGCTATTTACCTTTCTGAAAATAATTAATGTATTACAGATTTATCGTTATGTGTTTCCGAGAAAACTATCTTTACGGAGGATTTTCAGAACGTGGTTGCAGAATTTGACAAACTTTTCATGTTTTGATCGCAATCATCCGCCATTGTGAGCCTCCAATGTGGATACGCTTTCCATAACATAAGTCAATGGTATTGGCATTCCATGTAAGTCTATTGAGCAACCCCGTGCCAGTATAAATTGCACAGCCAATATCGTTGATATGTTTGTAGTTTAATAACGGTGGCCTCGATTACGATAAGGATTTATCGTTTGCTGTTAGTGTGTCTAAATTTTAATAACCCATAAGCGAGAGTGATATTGAATTTTAGTAATCATGTAACATAACCTTTGTTGTAGCATAACATCAAATATCTCTTATCAATTTCATCATAGCAATGATTTGTTTTCTAATTTAATGGATCACTGATTTTTCGTTAAGTGCACATGACACGAAAGATTTTTATCACAGATTCGAGTAGCTGAAGCTAAATGATGAAGAATGGTGACAATGATTTCTTAGTTTGAACGCGTATAACCAGAGATATTTAATGTTGAATCTACCCTATTTTCGATCAAGTCACTTTTCCAAACTCGGAACGATATAGTTAGAATGACAAGAGGGCTTACTATAGGAAAAAGAACAATTGAAACCTTTGAAAGTTCATAACTCCATTCAAGCGGAATAAAAAGCTTCTAACGTCCTATTCAGCTATTACTACACCTTTCAGACACCTTTTCTGCTGTATTGGAAGCCAGTCAATTTCATCTAGTAGATTTCCCATCTCCTCAAATTTCCTTTTGCCAGCAATTAATTTCGCTGCCCAGTTCTGGATGCTGATTTGCACACGCCGTATTTGTGTTTCTGTACAAGAAGACCAGACCTCCAAAGCGTATATGCTGGGCCGGATTATTTTTGCCTCAATGACTTTTTGAACAGTTGCAGATTTGAAATTAAATACTTCGTTACAATGTTCAATATTTTCATAATTTGGAGTAGTGTGTGTTGTTGTCTTTATAGTTGATGGGTTATGGTAATGTGTGTGATTGATTGATTGATTGATTGATTGATTGATTGATAGCAGTTTATTAAAGACATATAAACAGTTTACAGTTTGAAGATTAAGGTATTATATTTATTTACATTGGTTATTTAATTACGCTAGTGCTGCTTCTTGATGTCTGACTAATATTTTCTATATTGATAAAATGTATTTTTGTATTTTGTATTTTGTATTGGTTTGATAATATAGGATTACATAATTATACTTCTGTTAATTTATTTCTAATTGTACTTTTGAATTGATTGTAAGGTAAAGAATTATAAGCGGAGTACTTTTGAAGGAGTTTCGCCCCTCGAAAAGAGAAACTGCGTTTTCCACGATCGGTTGTGACCCGAGGTAGGCGTGGTTCCCCTTTCCGTCTAGTGTTGTATACAGTTGTAATGTCCGAAGTAATAAGTTCTTTTGTTAAAATTGTTGTTCGAATTTCATCTTCCTGGAATACATTTAACCAATTTAATTGTTCTGAGTTATCGTTCATTTGTGTAAATTTTCGTTTACCAAGTACAAATTTTGATGCTATATTAATGATATCACGTTGGAATTTTTCAATAATGTTTCACAAAAGCAGCTCCAGGCAGGTAATGCATACAATGCTGGGTGAATTATAATTGATCCTACTATAGATTTCAGCATTTGTAATGGTCGATCTTTTTTGACTTTTTTGATGTTATGTAGTCGAATTCTTGCTGTTTTGATAATGTTTGTGATGTGTTATCTCTAGCTGTGCTGATCGTCAAAACTTACTCCTAGATTTTTCGCGCACATGATACATAATATATAGTGTGGTTCTTTAATGTTACAACAGGGTTGATAATCGATGCTTTGAATCGTTTGTGACCTATACACATAGCTTTTGTTTTCGAGACATTTAGCGACAAGAAGTTGTTTTAGCACCTTTTGGAATTCTTTTCAAGTCCACATTGACTATCCACTAGCTTTACTATGTTAATTAATGTTTCTTGGATTGAAAGTATGAATAAGCCGCAATGTGTGTTTGTGTGTGTCCGAGTTTCGTTGGTATCGATTCACGCTCTTCTCGGATAACGCACGGCCATCAAATTATACAGGAATGTTCTCCAGCTACCTGGTTTGGTTTTAGGCTTACATTAATCTCCAATGTCGTTATCAATCCAAAGCTAGAGGAAGAATTTCTTTTTCCGCAATCGCACCTCTTGCGGCCTCAATGACCTTTTCTTTGTTCGACAAGTCACGGTTCGCTGCTCCCGCTTGCGTGCTCTGGCTATTGTTCCGAATGATTGGTCTCGCCCAAACAATATAGGTGACACAGAAGGTGACGTTAGACATCGATTAATGCAAAGGTCACACCCTGCTAATGGTTTGATTTTGCTTTGTTTTCCTTATCAAACCCATCTATTGCATCATCTTGATAACTTTCTATGATAATTTTAAATTTAGTGTTAGTCAATTTCCTTGAATCTGAATAAACATTCGTCCTTTAGTCCTGTAGATATACTTCTGAATATCGTTTCAGATACGATTTAATCCTCATTTCCAAAACTGTACAACCAAAATATACCCAGCACAGCGGGTCCTTAGTGCAGTATGGTTGATAACAACACATAATATTTCATCTACATGAGGTTTATTGAATAGCTTGAGACATTCTATACTCTTTGGCAAGTTCTATTTCTGTTTTTTATGAATCAAAATATAGGTGCAGGTAAAGGTCTATACCTGCACGGTCTATAGCCGACACATAACGGAAACTCATATACATTTATAGGGCCTTCAGTGGTTGCAATGGAATATTGTGAGTTACCTCGACGAAACTTCAAATCACGTGGGTACAAATTCACTAATCATTTTATCAATGGTTGATACAATATTGTTTAATACCAGATTGACGATTTTGTCTACTATTAGACCTCTCTGAGTTAATGGTTGATCTACTTAACTGTGTGTTTTACGTCTAAATGATTTCTATACATTCTTCTCTTATGCAAATGCATTATAGGTTAATTGGGCTGCTTATCTATTCAGCAAGGTATGAGTGACTGGATTTCAAATATGGTTTGCGTAACATAACCAAATATTTCATAGAAACATGATATAAAGTGAAAACATTATAGCAATACAGTGAATTTTGAATATCTAACAGTATTGATCGCGCATGATATCGATAACTATATTGGTCAATGATTGAATGATTCAAAAACACAATATAATTTACTTTAGCTTAGAATTTATACCGGTGTTTTGTAATTCAAATTGCTCTAATTTCGGATTAACCTTTTTTTTCGATGAATAGATCTTGGTCTAAGGGGATATTTATATGAACCCTTTATTTCTGTATCCCAATATATCCTAATTTGGTATCCAGCTTCATGCATCTATTATGCGATAAAGATGAAGTGACACATCCATCTACAATACAACCTGTATGGACATAATTGATCACATAATGCTAGTGACAGTGATAGGACGGCTGCAGACAGGTTAACGCAGTACGGAGGTGACCATTATAAAATCTTTGATTGTATAGACTATTTAAACGAATAAAAAATGATTTACCCATATTGTAAGTGCAGAGCGTATAGTCAGCAGGTCCGCACTCCACTTCAGGCCATCCAGCATGGAAGATAGAAATACAATTGGAATTTTCATCTACAGGGTTTGTTTCCATCATGTAATCAGTTGAAGAACCATCGAGATATTTCCAGGGATTTTGATTGGTTTCACTGTTGCTCGGTTCTCTGAATAATCCAAGTCTAATAGGTCTGTCTGACTTATAGTCATCCAACGTTTCGACAAAATCTCTTTCTTCGGCAGTAGCAATACTGCCATCAAAGGCACCAATGTCATGACAATTTTCACCACCAGATGATTCTATTATTAGGAAACATTTATTGTTTAATTGCTTAAAATCTCCTCGACAAGTTAACGAAATTGATGCTAAAAAGAAATACGAAAATCGGTTAATCCAAATCAATATTTCAACTAAGTTATTGTATGTTGTTTTTCAAACCTGGAATCAATACTTACCCCGTCGTAATTTCTAATATTATTCATCATTATAAATGTGATAAATAATATAAAACAGTAACTTTTACTCGGCTATTTTGTTAGCATGGTTATCAGCCGGGAAGGGGTAACTTCCATACTTTGGGTATAGGGGGACATTCAAATATTAAGGGCACATTTCTCAACATCACTAAAACAATTTGGGGGTATGCTTTGGTCATAATTTTTTTTTGAGGTATCCTTTTGACGCCTTTGCAAGTTTTTCATGGTGCAAAAGAAATTTTGCATATGAAATATTTTTCTTCAATCTTTTTCGGTTGAATCTGCCGTTCATAAAAATATATTTGGGGTATGTTTTTGATCATGTGAAAATTTTTTATGGTCATTCTGCCAAAGTTCCATTTGAGCGACCCCGTCGAAGCGCAATGGAAGTTAACCCCCCCCCGGGGGGATTATCATGATCGACTGTAAATGTATTGCATTTTGATTCACTTTAATCACGTAGAATAAAATCTGACATCTGCTGCATATGGCTTTCAGTATTGTAAATAGCTCAGTTCAAGTTCAGTTCAACTGACCATCCATTGTATCCCTCGACCTGTTGCTGTAAATAATATCGGAGTACATAAAACTGAACATCTTTTTCTATTGGTAAAACAGTAGATTTTAAATTTGAACACATACATACAAGTTTAATTTCATATTTTTAAGAGATGAAAGTAATTCAAGAAATGAAAGCTACAAAGCCTCAATCTATTATTTCTATATTTATCATGGGATGAAGAAATTATTGTGACCGTGACTGTGATAATGTTTATATAATATATCAATTCATTTATACCATCTTGTGTAATTGTGATAATGTTTATATAATATATCTTTTGATGTCCTTATATATATATATCAATTCATTTATACCATCTTGTGTAATTGTGATAGTGTTTATATAATATATCTTTTGATGTCCTTATATATATATATCAATTCATTTATACCATCTTGTGTAATTGTGATAATGTTTATATAATATATCTTTTGATGTCCTTATATATATATATATCAATTCATTTATACCATCTTGTGTAATTGTGATAATGTTTATATAATATATCTTTTGATGTCCTTATATATATATATCAATTCATTTATACCATCTTGTGTAATTGTGATAATGTTTATATAATATATATTTTGATGTCCTTATATATATATATCAATTCATTTATACCATCTTGTGTAATTGTGATAATGTTTATATAATATAACTTTTTATAAATCAAAGAAAGTGATTATGAGCGCAGATTGGCTGTTTTTTAATCTTTATGTATCAGGATACGTAAAATCTTGAAATTACGACTTTTAGCTTGAATCCCAAACCAAAATACATGTAGCAGCAGTATCAGAATGACGTTAAATAAGGCAATTGCTGTGTTTGATAGAGCGGTTAAAACGCCCTTCATATTCACATCACAGGAAAATACAACTATATACTCTTAAACTGAATCAAAAAGTAGACAGATCCTATACAAAATTAATGTGTTCGATATATATTTATAATACTTTTATCTAGTTACATGAGAAAATTCGTAAATATTTGCCACTTATAATAGTCTGAATCGCTTCCAGTTTACCTGTCATAGCAGCCATATCTTGATAACCTCATCAAAGCACGTGAGATGTTGGGAGACACTTAGAAAGTTCAAAACATAAGCCCTGCGTTCTTACAGACTCGTCTTTCTTAATTCTCTATATCGTGTTCTCCAACCTTTCCACAGGTTTTTGATGAGGTGATCAAAACACTGCTGTCATGTGGTACCTTTTTGATAATTTAGAGCTTTTGAAAATCAAGTTGCAATACTCCTTAAAACAACACATGTCCAATTTCCAGATAAATAACAACTATTAGGGGAGTTATTCAACACATTTTGTAATTGGTTATCCACGTATCAATTACCATTTTCCCACTACTACTAAATCCTGCTTCTGATCTATTGGTATCCTTGAGAAAATAGAGACAAAACGTCAAACGTTTAGCAGATGAATGATACTTTTCCCTCAAAACAAGTTCATAAAACAGAAACAAAAATGTTTATGATGTTATCTAAAACTTTATAATTACCTTCAAGACTGATAAAGGATGCAAATAAGATAACTATCTCCTTGAATATCTTCTTGAAATCCATCTGAAATTAACAAAGGGTATTTGTGATATTTGTAGCATAAAAGATTTTGGCCTTTATGATCTGGAAGCCTCGCTATCATACATACTATCTTAATCCACCATCTTTACATTATTCATCAATATATCCTATTTAACAATATTTTCTTGTTCTTATGCATTCAATATACAAATCCATTACCTCAATGTAACATATATATAGCAATAATTGTTACTTATCTTGCACGACTTCGTCGTCTTCGTGTGGGAGCTATGTAGCGTATAATAACAACAGTCCTCTGTCAACGTGATTACAACATGACATAGAACATGATTTAACACTGTCTTTTCTATATGTTTATTTTCTGGTAACTACTTATCATACTATCTTATTCAACCTTTGTCCCGGTCCTTCGTTACATATATTCAAATCTTCAGTGAATTTCGAAGAGTATACATTAAAACAGATAAGCATTTTTAGGGACAATATAGAAATAGATCGAGACCCACGTATACTTGAATAATCCGGAACTAAGGTTTGATTGTTCAATGCACCTAGCTATATAATAGCTATATAAAGTGCTTTATACAATCATCGAATGTGATGCTGTTGTTGATGCTGTTGGTGTCAGGTTGCGTAAAATCATAAATTTAGGACTTTTGGCTTGAAGTCCAACAGCGAAAAAAAATAGCAACAGAAACAAAATGGCATTCATAATAACCAAGAGCTTTATTGGATATAGCGCATCAAAATTCAATTAAAATTCAAATTTGCAACATGACAACACAACTATTTTTAAACCAAATCATGACATTTTTACCTAATCCTGTCCGTAGCTCTACACCATCGTGTTCTGTTTTGCTTGTAAACGCCAAAGTGGCACATTATGTTACAATAAATTTCGACGCACGCTTCAAATCTATAAACGCATAGAGATGCACACGAATAATCGAATAACAAATTGCAATTTTTGAGAAATCTACGGCAGGTTATAAAAATGGAATAAAATACACTGAAAGTAAACACTATATAGAATCTATAAAGAAAATTAAGAAGATAAAGAAGAAAAAATATTATTCAATTATTTGTGTGCATGATCCTTACGTTTATACATTTGTAGCGTGCGTTGAAATTTATTGTAACAGAATGTACCACTTGGCGTTTATCAGCAAAACAAAACAAAATGCGGTAAGCTACTGACAGAATCATGGAAAAGACATAAAACTGAGCACCGTTTCGTATTCGTTGAATACCGTAAAGTAATCAAGTCATGTAAATTATATGAAAAGGTTTTGATCGCATGCTTTTCAAATTAAGCATCATCAAAATGAAGATTTGAAACATAGTTTCGGATTCATATTACTGAAACTATATAAATTTGCAATTAGACTGCAATGTTACAATGATTACTGAAGCATTTTGGAAAATTTTAAAGTAAACATGGTACGGATTTCAGTTACACTATTTGACCATTTTAACATATAAGTAGTAAGAACAATGAACATAGCTTTATAAATTAAGCTATCATGTTTCAAAACCATGCAGTTACAAAAATTAATAATGTTCTTACATTAAACTCAATGGAGCATTGAATGAACGTATGTAGCATATATGTGTATACGCTTAAAACTAAAATGTCACAACCCCCCATATTACAAAACTGTATACAATAATAGTATTTCACAATTTGAAAGAAATCCACCAACACCAGTAATAGTAACAGTTCATGATTACATCATTTGCAAAATTATATCCCTACGTTGCAGGGGAAAGGAAAACATTTACAGTATAGTTAATCTGGTTTTATTTCGATTTTGACTTTTTTAATAGGTTTTGAATGGCTGGCTGATGAATGTCAAAGCACAAACTATACAGAGACATTTACGATTTTGTAATCAACTTTGAATTAAGTATTTTAATAACTTTTGGAACAGTAACATTGTTTTTCCACTGAAATCAACTATTCGTAATATAGTACTGATCTTCAAAGATGTGGCTAAAGAATGAATGTCGAAACACAACTACATAAATACTATTGCGTGGACAGTGTTTTAATAAAATCCTACCACGGTCTATACGCTACGTCTTCGTCGGGTTGAATTTTTTTTTAATAAACTTTGAAATTATCCATGGGATCAGGAACCTTTGGAGATTTGAGATTTATTTGTGTTTACATTTCATTAAAGGGTTACCACATATTTGCCATGTTTGTATTCATATTTACTAAACGAGAAAATGTTGGGAGACACGAGTGAAGCGCTAAAAAATCACGAGCTCCGAGCGAGTGATTTTTAGCTTCCCGAGTGTCTCCCAACATTTTCGAGTTTAGTAAATATGAATACAAACATTTGAAAGCATGTGGTAACCCTTTTCTAAAATAAAACAAATGTCGGAATCTCATTCGACGGCGAATTTTCAATTCATGAATTCACAATTTAAAATTCAATTTCAATTCATAAACCAAGCAAAGAGAATCCCACAACAAGATAGAGATTGTCGAATAAAGAAACACATATACAAGAACGTCTGTAATATAAGTGGTACAATAGTTCTTTAGCAAATTAATGCAGTTATTGTTATTTAAATTTTAGGTTTACCTTGAAACAGCAACGTAGCCTATAATTGTCTTTCATTCTGTGTTTTTATTTTGCATGTTACACGACCAATAACTCATTCACCACGCTTTTCAATAAATATAAACATCTTGAGCTAAATGTCGTTTTGTAAATCGTAGCCATTATTGAGATATTTATTGGATTGTTATCAAAAAGTTATAAATTCTGTATTTTATCACAGATCAAACTTTTTGAAGCTTGCGGTTTTCCCGGTTTTCGGAGCCATATTTTACCCTAGGATTTCATGCACGCTCTTTCGACCAATCAGATCGCAGAAAACCTTCGTGATATTTTAGAATGTGATTTTCCTTGTCGCTGTTAGATAATTTGATACGGCAGATGTTTGGGGATGTTCTTACAATTCAAGTGGTTGAATCCATGTAATGTTGTTTAAAATTCAAAGGTTTTTATGAATTTCGTAAACACCCGGGGTGTGAACAAAGCGACACGGACCCCCCGGGTCGCGCTTTTTGACCTAAATATTTACGAAAATACATGTATTTTTCATACAAAATATTGAATTAAGCAAAGCGTGGTCTTTCTTTTCAGCCAAAACGGGTTCGAATCAATTTATCAAGTCAATATAATATATTAAGAGATATTACTTACTTTATAATTTTAAGAATCGAGCGCTGCAAAGTTTGTCAAAGATTTCCCATTTTTTATTTGTCACTGTAATTTCAATACGAAGGTAACTCCACAAATATTAATTTAAGTATATTTCGAAACAATCCCAAAATAAATATATCAAGAACGCACGTCATTTGAAAGATTGGAATTTTCTGCATCGTTTATAGTAAGTTTCAAGAGATAAACCGAATCAATCACCGCTGCATATGATTTTTAAGAATCGACACGTACTAAACCTTGTTAATTTCTTTATTTTGGTGTTAGATTTGTAACAGATAATGCAAGGTAATTTTCTTCAAACTCCAAGGTAGATCTATTTTTCTTATCATCACAAAGCCGAATTCCACGAAAATATACTTATTGTCCTTTTGATTAAGCCTCTTATCTAGCTATATCAACCTCAATTCAGTTTAAAATATCAAGATTTTGAAATTTGCTTGCAAAAACAAACATTTGATAAAAACACATATATTTCTTCCAGAATTTGGAGAAACAAACTACAGGTATAAAGAAATGTTTAGCAACCTATGAGAATCATAAAGTTCTACTAAATATGTTGTAAACTAAAGTAAAACGCTAATGGTTTGAACATGCTCAAATTAGATTTGAACAAAAACACAAAAGATCACGCCCACAAAATTTACGCATGCTCAGTACAGAATAACGTAAACTACGCAACCCAACGGCACTCTCTGTAATGAAATTTATAAATGATTTTTAATTTTTAAGCAGAGATCGAGCTGCATCTGGAAAAGTAGAATTTAACTGACAGTTAAACATATTAAACATAAATAATCACAAAAGTAGAAATTATTTTTCGTCACCATCCCAATTTACGTTTTTGGGTTTGTTCGATATTTCAAAACATTAGCGCTTACAACGTGTTGAATGTCATTTTTATATAGTAGTAGAGATAATATATAACATCAATTTAATACATACGTTTTAAAATTTTAGTATCGCATGAAAATCACAATCATACGCTAGACCTTCGCAACATTTAACTTTGCCAATATTTTCTGATAAGCCTATAAGTAATATATGAGATATAATCATTTGAAGAAGTTACCATTTGACATCTTGAAAAAAGGAGATTCAAAGTTAAGTGACGCAATAATGTAATCACGACGATTGAGCGCGACGAAAATCGTAAAGATGTAAAATTTAAGGCATAGACATGTGTACAGTACATGTGTATATTGAAACTATTGAACTGATATACGAAATTGATGTTACAAATTAACAAATTACAAATTATAAATTACAATTTTATCACAATTGCTTATAGTTTTACTCATAGACCGCACATAGACTGCTGACGAAAAGATGGACCACGCGGGAACAAACATGGCTGACGCTAAAGACTTATTTTAGCGCTGTTCTCATTGACATTTTCCAAATTATTTGATGTTTTCTATAATCTTTTTTGAAATTTATCAACAGTATTTCTCACTGTCATAGAAAGATAGGTTAAATAGGATTTTCAGCAAACGAAGCGAGATTTATTAGTAGGATCACAATTATTGTCATTATTTTTAAACACTTATGAATAATAAATAGTCACACTGAGAAACAAGAAATTTGAAAAATAAGAAAAAAGATTGTTGACATTGAAATACGATTGAAAAACCAATAATATAACTCATGAATGGTGTAAATCGATATTGGAGTTCGTAAATAACTCTCCTGTTAGATTGTGATTCATTTAGAAACGAAAACAGCTCAAAATGTGGCTTTAAACTTCGCAGTTTTCAATTCTCTGTTTCTGTCCTTTGCGTCAGCCATTATGGATGCCCATGGTCGTTATAAGTATTTCTCCCGAAGCCTGTCAACGGAATATGCAGTCTATGAAAGTCTATTGTTTAACCCTACCCTACACTACTTGTTTCCCAAAATTATCCTCTGTTTTACGTATAACATGGAGCACTGCGATATTCATTGCCAATAAATAGATAAAGCGTTTACTCACCTTTTAAATAAGTTTCTTCATAATTTCATGTGTTTGTTATGAGAAATTCTCAACATGTTTTGTCTCCAACTGTCGCTGCAACACTAATGAATTATCAATGAACTGCATTCCTGAACAATATACATACAATAATGTAGCCACCATCTGTTTTTTCCCCCAACTGTGATGAAAGTATTATATCGAGTCATTTCTCAGTTGCGTAAAATCATAAATTTAGGACTTTTGGCTTGAAGTCCAACAGCGAAAAAAAATAGCAACAGAAACAAAATGGCATTCATAATAACCAAGAGCTTTATTGGATATAGCGCATCAAAATTCAATTAAAATTCAAATTTGCAACATGACAACACAACTATTTTTAAACCAAATCATGACATTTTTACCTAATCCTGTCCGTAGCTCTACACCATCGTGTTCTGTTTTGCTTGTAAACGCCAAAGTGGCACATTATGTTACAATAAATTTCGACGCACGCTTCAAATCTATAAACGCATAGAGATGCACACGAATAATCGAATAACAAATTGCAATTTTTGAGAAATCTACGGCAGGTTATAAAAATGGAATAAAATACACTGAAAGTAAACACTATATAGAATCTATAAAGAAAATTAAGAAGATAAAGAAGAAAAAATATTATTCAATTATTTGTGTGCATGATCCTTACGTTTATACATTTGTAGCGTGCGTTGAAATTTATTGTAACAGAATGTACCACTTGGCGTTTATCAGCAAAACAAAACAAAATGCGGTAAGCTACTGACAGAATCATGGAAAAGACATAAAACTGAGCACCGTTTCGTATTCGTTGAATACCGTAAAGTAATCAAGTCATGTAAATTATATGAAAAGGTTTTGATCGCATGCTTTTCAAATTAAGCATCATCAAAATGAAGATTTGAAACATAGTTTCGGATTCATATTACTGAAACTATATAAATTTGCAATTAGACTGCAATGTTACAATGATTACTGAAGCATTTTGGAAAATTTTAAAGTAAACATGGTACGGATTTCAGTTACACTATTTGACCATTTTAACATATAAGTAGTAAGAACAATGAACATAGCTTTATAAATTAAGCTATCATGTTTCAAAACCATGCAGTTACAAAAATTAATAATGTTCTTACATTAAACTCAATGGAGCATTGAATGAACGTATGTAGCATATATGTGTATACGCTTAAAACTAAAATGTCACAACCCCCCATATTACAAAACTGTATACAATAATAGTATTTCACAATTTGAAAGAAATCCACCAACACCAGTAATAGTAACAGTTCATGATTACATCATTTGCAAAATTATATCCCTACGTTGCAGGGGAAAGGAAAACATTTACAGTATAGTTAATCTGGTTTTATTTCGATTTTGACTTTTTTAATAGGTTTTGAATGGCTGGCTGATGAATGTCAAAGCACAAACTATACAGAGACATTTACGATTTTGTAATCAACTTTGAATTAAGTATTTTAATAACTTTTGGAACAGTAACATTGTTTTTCCACTGAAATCAACTATTCGTAATATAGTACTGATCTTCAAAGATGTGGCTAAAGAATGAATGTCGAAACACAACTACATAAATACTATTGCGTGGACAGTGTTTTAATAAAATCCTACCACGGTCTATACGCTACGTCTTCGTCGGGTTGAATTTTTTTTTAATAAACTTTGAAATTATCCATGGGATCAGGAACCTTTGGAGATTTGAGATTTATTTGTGTTTACATTTCATTAAAGGGTTACCACATATTTGCCATGTTTGTATTCATATTTACTAAACGAGAAAATGTTGGGAGACACGAGTGAAGCGCTAAAAAATCACGAGCTCCGAGCGAGTGATTTTTAGCTTCCCGAGTGTCTCCCAACATTTTCGAGTTTAGTAAATATGAATACAAACATTTGAAAGCATGTGGTAACCCTTTTCTAAAATAAAACAAATGTCGGAATCTCATTCGACGGCGAATTTTCAATTCATGAATTCACAATTTAAAATTCAATTTCAATTCATAAACCAAGCAAAGAGAATCCCACAACAAGATAGAGATTGTCGAATAAAGAAACACATATACAAGAACGTCTGTAATATAAGTGGTACAATAGTTCTTTAGCAAATTAATGCAGTTATTGTTATTTAAATTTTAGGTTTACCTTGAAACAGCAACGTAGCCTATAATTGTCTTTCATTCTGTGTTTTTATTTTGCATGTTACACGACCAATAACTCATTCACCACGCTTTTCAATAAATATAAACATCTTGAGCTAAATGTCGTTTTGTAAATCGTAGCCATTATTGAGATATTTATTGGATTGTTATCAAAAAGTTATAAATTCTGTATTTTATCACAGATCAAACTTTTTGAAGCTTGCGGTTTTCCCGGTTTTCGGAGCCATATTTTACCCTAGGATTTCATGCACGCTCTTTCGACCAATCAGATCGCAGAAAACCTTCGTGATATTTTAGAATGTGATTTTCCTTGTCGCTGTTAGATAATTTGATACGGCAGATGTTTGGGGATGTTCTTACAATTCAAGTGGTTGAATCCATGTAATGTTGTTTAAAATTCAAAGGTTTTTATGAATTTCGTAAACACCCGGGGTGTGAACAAAGCGACACGGACCCCCCGGGTCGCGCTTTTTGACCTAAATATTTACGAAAATACATGTATTTTTCATACAAAATATTGAATTAAGCAGAGCGTGGTCTTTCTTTTCAGCCAAAACGGGTTCGAATCAATTTATCAAGTCAATATAATATATTAAGAGATATTACTTACTTTATAATTTTAAGAATCGAGCGCTGCAAAGTTTGTCAAAGATTTCCCATTTTTTATTTGTCACTGTAATTTCAATACGAAGGTAACTCCACAAATATTAATTTAAGTATATTTCGAAACAATCCCAAAATAAATATATCAAGAACGCACGTCATTTGAAAGATTGGAATTTTCTGCATCGTTTATAGTAAGTTTCAAGAGATAAACCGAATCAATCACCGCTGCATATGATTTTTAAGAATCGACACGTACTAAACCTTGTTAATTTCTTTATTTTGGTGTTAGATTTGTAACAGATAATGCAAGGTAATTTTCTTCAAACTCCAAGGTAGATCTATTTTTCTTATCATCACAAAGCCGAATTCCACGAAAATATACTTATTGTCCTTTTGATTAAGCCTCTTATCTAGCTATATCAACCTCAATTCAGTTTAAAATATCAAGATTTTGAAATTTGCTTGCAAAAACAAACATTTGATAAAAACACATATATTTCTTCCAGAATTTGGAGAAACAAACTACAGGTATAAAGAAATGTTTAGCAACCTATGAGAATCATAAAGTTCTACTAAATATGTTGTAAACTAAAGTAAAACGCTAATGGTTTGAACATGCTCAAATTAGATTTGAACAAAAACACAAAAGATCACGCCCACAAAATTTACGCATGCTCAGTACAGAATAACGTAAACTACGCAACCCAACGGCACTCTCTGTAATGAAATTTATAAATGATTTTTAATTTTTAAGCAGAGATCGAGCTGCATCTGGAAAAGTAGAATTTAACTGACAGTTAAACATATTAAACATAAATAATCACAAAAGTAGAAATTATTTTTCGTCACCATCCCAATTTACGTTTTTGGGTTTGTTCGATATTTCAAAACATTAGCGCTTACAACGTGTTGAATGTCATTTTTATATAGTAGTAGAGATAATATATAACATCAATTTAATACATACGTTTTAAAATTTTAGTATCGCATGAAAATCACAATCATACGCTAGACCTTCGCAACATTTAACTTTGCCAATATTTTCTGATAAGCCTATAAGTAATATATGAGATATAATCATTTGAAGAAGTTACCATTTGACATCTTGAAAAAAGGAGATTCAAAGTTAAGTGACGCAATAATGTAATCACGACGATTGAGCGCGACGAAAATCGTAAAGACGTAAAATTTAAGGCATAGACATGTGTACAGTACATGTGTATATTGAAACTATTGAACTGATATACGAAATTGATGTTACAAATTAACAAATTACAAATTATAAATTACAATTTTATCACAATTGCTTATAGTTTTACTCATAGACCGCACATAGACTGCTGACGAAAAGATGGACCACGCGGGAACAAACATGGCTGACGCTAAAGACTTATTTTAGCGCTGTTCTCATTGACATTTTCCAAATTATTTGATGTTTTCTATAATCTGTTTTGAAATTTATCAACAGTATTTCTCACTGTCATAGAAAGATAGGTTAAATAGGATTTTCAGCAAACGAAGCGAGATTTATTAGTAGGATCACAATTATTGTCATTATTTTTAAACACTTATGAATAATAAATAGTCACACTGAGAGACAAGAAATTTGAAAAATAAGAAAAAAGATTGTTGACATTGAAATACGATTGAAAAACCAATAATATAACTCATGAATGGTGTAAATCGATATTGGAGTTCGTAAATAACTCTCCTGTTAGATTGTGATTCATTTAGAAACGAAAACAGCTCAAAATGTGGCTTTAAACTTCGCAGTTTTCAATTCTCTGTTTCTGTCCTTTGCGTCAGCCATTATGGATGCCCATGGTCGTTATAAGTATTTCTCCCGAAGCCTGTCAACGGAATATGCAGTCTATGAAAGTCTATTGTTTAACCCTACCCTACACTACTTGTTTCCCAACATTATCCTCTGTTTTACGTATAACATGGAGCACTGCGATATTCATTGCCAATAAATAGATAAAGCGTTTACTCACCTTTTAAATAAGTTTCTTCATAATTTCATGTGTTTGTTATGAGAAATTCTCAACATGTTTTGTCTCCAACTGTCGCTGCAACACTAATGAATTATCAATGAACTGCATTCCTGAACAATATACATACAATAATGTAGCCACCATCTGTTTTTTCCCCCAACTGTGATGAAAGTATTATATCGAGTCATTTCTCAGTTGCGTAAAATCATAAATTTAGGACTTTTGGCTTGAAGTCCAACAGCGAAAAAAAATAGCAACAGAAACAAAATGGCATTCATAATAACCAAGAGCTTTATTGGATATAGCGCATCAAAATTCAATTAAAATTCAAATTTGCAACATGACAACACAACTATTTTTAAACCAAATCATGACATTTTTACCTAATCCTGTCCGTAGCTCTACACCATCGTGTTCTGTTTTGCTTGTAAACGCCAAAGTGGCACATTATGTTACAATAAATTTCGACGCACGCTTCAAATCTATAAACGCATAGAGATGCACACGAATAATCGAATAACAAATTGCAATTTTTGAGAAATCTACGGCAGGTTATAAAAATGGAATAAAATACACTGAAAGTAAACACTATATAGAATCTATAAAGAAAATTAAGAAGATAAAGAAGAAAAAATATTATTCAATTATTTGTGTGCATGATCCTTACGTTTATACATTTGTAGCGTGCGTTGAAATTTATTGTAACAGAATGTACCACTTGGCGTTTATCAGCAAAACAAAACAAAATGCTGTAAGCTACTGACAGAATCATGGAAAAGACATAAAACTGAGCACCGTTTCGTATTCGTTGAATACCGTAAAGTAATCAAGTCATGTAAATTATATGAAAAGGTTTTGATCGCATGCTTTTCAAATTAAGCATCATCAAAATGAAGATTTGAAACATAGTTTCGGATTCATATTACTGAAACTATATAAATTTGCAATTAGACTGCAATGTTACAATGATTACTGAAGCATTTTGGAAAATTTTAAAGTAAACATGGTACGGATTTCAGTTACACTATTTGACCATTTTAACATATAAGTAGTAAGAACAATGAACATAGCTTTATAAATTAAGCTATCATGTTTCAAAACCATGCAGTTACAAAAATTAATAATGTTCTTACATTAAACTCAATGGAGCATTGAATGAACGTATGTAGCATATATGTGTATACGCTTAAAACTAAAATGTCACAACCCCCCATATTACAAAACTGTATACAATAATAGTATTTCACAATTTGAAAGAAATCCACCAACACCAGTAATAGTAACAGTTCATGATTACATCATTTGCAAAATTATATCCCTACGTTGCAGGGGAAAGGAAAACATTTACAGTATAGTTAATCTGGTTTTATTTCGATTTTGACTTTTTTAATAGGTTTTGAATGGCTGGCTGATGAATGTCAAAGCACAAACTATACAGAGACATTTACGATTTTGTAATCAACTTTGAATTAAGTATTTTAATAACTTTTGGAACAGTAACATTGTTTTTCCACTGAAATCAACTATTCGTAATATAGTACTGATCTTCAAAGATGTGGCTAAAGAATGAATGTCGAAACACAACTACATAAATACTATTGCGTGGACAGTGTTTTAATAAAATCCTACCACGGTCTATACGCTACGTCTTCGTCGGGTTGAATTTTTTTTTAATAAACTTTGAAATTATCCATGGGATCAGGAACCTTTGGAGATTTGAGATTTATTTGTGTTTACATTTCATTAAAGGGTTACCACATATTTGCCATGTTTGTATTCATATTTACTAAACGAGAAAATGTTGGGAGACACGAGTGAAGCGCTAAAAAATCACGAGCTCCGAGCGAGTGATTTTTAGCTTCCCGAGTGTCTCCCAACATTTTCGAGTTTAGTAAATATGAATACAAACATTTGAAAGCATGTGGTAACCCTTTTCTAAAATAAAACAAATGTCGGAATCTCATTCGACGGCGAATTTTCAATTCATGAATTCACAATTTAAAATTCAATTTCAATTCATAAACCAAGCAAAGAGAATCCCACAACAAGATAGAGATTGTCGAATAAAGAAACACATATACAAGAACGTCTGTAATATAAGTGGTACAATAGTTCTTTAGCAAATTAATGCAGTTATTGTTATTTAAATTTTAGGTTTACCTTGAAACAGCAACGTAGCCTATAATTGTCTTTCATTCTGTGTTTTTATTTTGCATGTTACACGACCAATAACTCATTCACCACGCTTTTCAATAAATATAAACATCTTGAGCTAAATGTCGTTTTGTAAATCGTAGCCATTATTGAGATATTTATTGGATTGTTATCAAAAAGTTATAAATTCTGTATTTTATCACAGATCAAACTTTTTGAAGCTTGCGGTTTTCCCGGTTTTCGGAGCCATATTTTACCCTAGGATTTCATGCACGCTCTTTCGACCAATCAGATCGCAGAAAACCTTCGTGATATTTTAGAATGTGATTTTCCTTGTCGCTGTTAGATAATTTGATACGGCAGATGTTTGGGGATGTTCTTACAATTCAAGTGGTTGAATCCATGTAATGTTGTTTAAAATTCAAAGGTTTTTATGAATTTCGTAAACACCCGGGGTGTGAACAAAGCGACACGGACCCCCCGGGTCGCGCTTTTTGACCTAAATATTTACGAAAATACATGTATTTTTCATACAAAATATTGAATTAAGCAAAGCGTGGTCTTTCTTTTCAGCCAAAACGGGTTCGAATCAATTTATCAAGTCAATATAATATATTAAGAGATATTACTTACTTTATAATTTTAAGAATCGAGCGCTGCAAAGTTTGTCAAAGATTTCCCATTTTTTATTTGTCACTGTAATTTCAATACGAAGGTAACTCCACAAATATTAATTTAAGTATATTTCGAAGCAATCCCAAAATAAATATATCAAGAACGCACGTCATTTGAAAGATTGGAATTTTCTGCATCGTTTATAGTAAGTTTCAAGAGATAAACCGAATCAATCACCGCTGCATATGATTTTTAAGAATCGACACGTACTAAACCTTGTTAATTTCTTTATTTTGGTGTTAGATTTGTAACAGATAATGCAAGGTAATTTTCTTCAAACTCCAAGGTAGATCTATTTTTCTTATCATCACAAAGCCGAATTCCACGAAAATATACTTATTGTCCTTTTGATTAAGCCTCTTATCTAGCTATATCAACCTCAATTCAGTTTAAAATATCAAGATTTTGAAATTTGCTTGCAAAAACAAACATTTGATAAAAACACATATATTTCTTCCAGAATTTGGAGAAACAAACTACAGGTATAAAGAAATGTTTAGCAACCTATGAGAATCATAAAGTTCTACTAAATATGTTGTAAACTAAAGTAAAACGCTAATGGTTTGAACATGCTCAAATTAGATTTGAACAAAAACACAAAAGATCACGCCCACAAAATTTACGCATGCTCAGTACAGAATAACGTAAACTACGCAACCCAACGGCACTCTCTGTAATGAAATTTATAAATGATTTTTAATTTTTAAGCAGAGATCGAGCTGCATCTGGAAAAGTAGAATTTAACTGACAGTTAAACATATTAAACATAAATAATCACAAAAGTAGAAATTATTTTTCGTCACCATCCCAATTTACGTTTTTGGGTTTGTTCGATATTTCAAAACATTAGCGCTTACAACGTGTTGAATGTCATTTTTATATAGTAGTAGAGATAATATATAACATCAATTTAATACATACGTTTTAAAATTTTAGTATCGCATGAAAATCACAATCATACGCTAGACCTTCGCAACATTTAACTTTGCCAATATTTTCTGATAAGCCTATAAGTAATATATGAGATATAATCATTTGAAGAAGTTACCATTTGACATCTTGAAAAAAGGAGATTCAAAGTTAAGTGACGCAATAATGTAATCACGACGATTGAGCGCGACGAAAATCGTAAAGATGTAAAATTTAAGGCATAGACATGTGTACAGTACATGTGTATATTGAAACTATTGAACTGATATACGAAATTGATGTTACAAATTAACAAATTACAAATTATAAATTACAATTTTATCACAATTGCTTATAGTTTTACTCATAGACCGCACATAGACTGCTGACGAAAAGATGGACCACGCGGGAACAAACATGGCTGACGCTAAAGACTTATTTTAGCGCTGTTCTCATTGACATTTTCCAAATTATTTGATGTTTTCTATAATCTGTTTTGAAATTTATCAACAGTATTTCTCACTGTCATAGAAAGATAGGTTAAATAGGATTTTCAGCAAACGAAGCGAGATTTATTAGTAGGATCACAATTATTGTCATTATTTTTAAACACTTATGAATAATAAATAGTCACACTGAGAGACAAGAAATTTGAAAAATAAGAAAAAAGATTGTTGACATTGAAATACGATTGAAAAACCAATAATATAACTCATGAATGGTGTAAATCGATATTGGAGTTCGTAAATAACTCTCCTGTTAGATTGTGATTCATTTAGAAACGAAAACAGCTCAAAATGTGGCTTTAAACTTCGCAGTTTTCAATTCTCTGTTTCTGTCCTTTGCGTCAGCCATTATGGATGCCCATGGTCGTTATAAGTATTTCTCCCGAAGCCTGTCAACGGAATATGCAGTCTATGAAAGTCTATTGTTTAACCCTACCCTACACTACTTGTTTCCCAACATTATCCTCTGTTTTACGTATAACATGGAGCACTGCGATATTCATTGCCAATAAATAGATAAAGCGTTTACTCACCTTTTAAATAAGTTTCTTCATAATTTCATGTGTTTGTTATGAGAAATTCTCAACATGTTTTGTCTCCAACTGTCGCTGCAACACTAATGAATTATCAATGAACTGCATTCCTGAACAATATACATACAATAATGTAGCCACCATCTGTTTTTTCCCCCAACTGTGATGAAAGTATTATATCGAGTCATTTCTCAGTTGCGTAAAATCATAAATTTAGGACTTTTGGCTTGAAGTCCAACAGCGAAAAAAAATAGCAACAGAAACAAAATGGCATTCATAATAACCAAGAGCTTTATTGGATATAGCGCATCAAAATTCAATTAAAATTCAAATTTGCAACATGACAACACAACTATTTTTAAACCAAATCATGACATTTTTACCTAATCCTGTCCGTAGCTCTACACCATCGTGTTCTGTTTTGCTTGTAAACGCCAAAGTGGCACATTATGTTACAATAAATTTCGACGCACGCTTCAAATCTATAAACGCATAGAGATGCACACGAATAATCGAATAACAAATTGCAATTTTTGAGAAATCTACGGCAGGTTATAAAAATGGAATAAAATACACTGAAAGTAAACACTATATAGAATCTATAAAGAAAATTAAGAAGATAAAGAAGAAAAAATATTATTCAATTATTTGTGTGCATGATCCTTACGTTTATACATTTGTAGCGTGCGTTGAAATTTATTGTAACAGAATGTACCACTTGGCGTTTATCAGCAAAACAAAACAAAATGCTGTAAGCTACTGACAGAATCATGGAAAAGACATAAAACTGAGCACCGTTTCGTATTCGTTGAATACCGTAAAGTAATCAAGTCATGTAAATTATATGAAAAGGTTTTGATCGCATGCTTTTCAAATTAAGCATCATCAAAATGAAGATTTGAAACATAGTTTCGGATTCATATTACTGAAACTATATAAATTTGCAATTAGACTGCAATGTTACAATGATTACTGAAGCATTTTGGAAAATTTTAAAGTAAACATGGTACGGATTTCAGTTACACTATTTGACCATTTTAACATATAAGTAGTAAGAACAATGAACATAGCTTTATAAATTAAGCTATCATGTTTCAAAACCATGCAGTTACAAAAATTAATAATGTTCTTACATTAAACTCAATGGAGCATTGAATGAACGTATGTAGCATATATGTGTATACGCTTAAAACTAAAATGTCACAACCCCCCATATTACAAAACTGTATACAATAATAGTATTTCACAATTTGAAAGAAATCCACCAACACCAGTAATAGTAACAGTTCATGATTACATCATTTGCAAAATTATATCCCTACGTTGCAGGGGAAAGGAAAACATTTACAGTATAGTTAATCTGGTTTTATTTCGATTTTGACTTTTTTAATAGGTTTTGAATGGCTGGCTGATGAATGTCAAAGCACAAACTATACAGAGACATTTACGATTTTGTAATCAACTTTGAATTAAGTATTTTAATAACTTTTGGAACAGTAACATTGTTTTTCCACTGAAATCAACTATTCGTAATATAGTACTGATCTTCAAAGATGTGGCTAAAGAATGAATGTCGAAACACAACTACATAAATACTATTGCGTGGACAGTGTTTTAATAAAATCCTACCACGGTCTATACGCTACGTCTTCGTCGGGTTGAATTTTTTTTTAATAAACTTTGAAATTATCCATGGGATCAGGAACCTTTGGAGATTTGAGATTTATTTGTGTTTACATTTCATTAAAGGGTTACCACATATTTGCCATGTTTGTATTCATATTTACTAAACGAGAAAATGTTGGGAGACACGAGTGAAGCGCTAAAAAATCACGAGCTCCGAGCGAGTGATTTTTAGCTTCCCGAGTGTCTCCCAACATTTTCGAGTTTAGTAAATATGAATACAAACATTTGAAAGCATGTGGTAACCCTTTTCTAAAATAAAACAAATGTCGGAATCTCATTCGACGGCGAATTTTCAATTCATGAATTCACAATTTAAAATTCAATTTCAATTCATAAACCAAGCAAAGAGAATCCCACAACAAGATAGAGATTGTCGAATAAAGAAACACATATACAAGAACGTCTGTAATATAAGTGGTACAATAGTTCTTTAGCAAATTAATGCAGTTATTGTTATTTAAATTTTAGGTTTACCTTGAAACAGCAACGTAGCCTATAATTGTCTTTCATTCTGTGTTTTTATTTTGCATGTTACACGACCAATAACTCATTCACCACGCTTTTCAATAAATATAAACATCTTGAGCTAAATGTCGTTTTGTAAATCGTAGCCATTATTGAGATATTTATTGGATTGTTATCAAAAAATTATAAATTCTGTATTTTATCACAGATCAAACTTTTTGAAGCTTGCGGTTTTCCCGGTTTTCGGAGCCATATTTTACCCTAGGATTTCATGCACGCTCTTTCGACCAATCAGATCGCAGAAAACCTTCGTGATATTTTAGAATGTGATTTTCCTTGTCGCTGTTAGATAATTTGATACGGCAGATGTTTGGGGATGTTCTTACAATTCAAGTGGTTGAATCCATGTAATGTTGTTTAAAATTCAAAGGTTTTTATGAATTTCGTAAACACCCGGGGTGTGAACAAAGCGACACGGACCCCCCGGGTCGCGCTTTTTGACCTAAATATTTACGAAAATACATGTATTTTTCATACAAAATATTGAATTAAGCAAAGCGTGGTCTTTCTTTTCAGCCAAAACGGGTTCGAATCAATTTATCAAGTCAATATAATATATTAAGAGATATTACTTACTTTATAATTTTAAGAATCGAGCGCTGCAAAGTTTGTCAAAGATTTCCCATTTTTTATTTGTCACTGTAATTTCAATACGAAGGTAACTCCACAAATATTAATTTAAGTATATTTCGAAACAATCCCAAAATAAATATATCAAGAACGCACGTCATTTGAAAGATTGGAATTTTCTGCATCGTTTATAGTAAGTTTCAAGAGATAAACCGAATCAATCACCGCTGCATATGATTTTTAAGAATCGACACGTACTAAACCTTGTTAATTTCTTTATTTTGGTGTTAGATTTGTAACAGATAATGCAAGGTAATTTTCTTCAAACTCCAAGGTAGATCTATTTTTCTTATCATCACAAAGCCGAATTCCACGAAAATATACTTATTGTCCTTTTGATTAAGCCTCTTATCTAGCTATATCAACCTCAATTCAGTTTAAAATATCAAGATTTTGAAATTTGCTTGCAAAAACAAACATTTGATAAAAACACATATATTTCTTCCAGAATTTGGAGAAACAAACTACAGGTATAAAGAAATGTTTAGCAACCTATGAGAATCATAAAGTTCTACTAAATATGTTGTAAACTAAAGTAAAACGCTAATGGTTTGAACATGCTCAAATTAGATTTGAACAAAAACACAAAAGATCACGCCCACAAAATTTACGCATGCTCAGTACAGAATAACGTAAACTACGCAACCCAACGGCACTCTCTGTAATGAAATTTATAAATGATTTTTAATTTTTAAGCAGAGATCGAGCTGCATCTGGAAAAGTAGAATTTAACTGACAGTTAAACATATTAAACATAAATAATCACAAAAGTAGAAATTATTTTTCGTCACCATCCCAATTTACGTTTTTGGGTTTGTTCGATATTTCAAAACATTAGCGCTTACAACGTGTTGAATGTCATTTTTATATAGTAGTAGAGATAATATATAACATCAATTTAATACATACGTTTTAAAATTTTAGTATCGCATGAAAATCACAATCATACGCTAGACCTTCGCAACATTTAACTTTGCCAATATTTTCTGATAAGCCTATAAGTAATATATGAGATATAATCATTTGAAGAAGTTACCATTTGACATCTTGAAAAAAGGAGATTCAAAGTTAAGTGACGCAATAATGTAATCACGACGATTGAGCGCGACGAAAATCGTAAAGATGTAAAATTTAAGGCATAGACATGTGTACAGTACATGTGTATATTGAAACTATTGAACTGATATACGAAATTGATGTTACAAATTAACAAATTACAAATTATAAATTACAATTTTATCACAATTGCTTATAGTTTTACTCATAGACCGCACATAGACTGCTGACGAAAAGATGGACCACGCGGGAACAAACATGGCTGACGCTAAAGACTTATTTTAGCGCTGTTCTCATTGACATTTTCCAAATTATTTGATGTTTTCTATAATCTGTTTTGAAATTTATCAACAGTATTTCTCACTGTCATAGAAAGATAGGTTAAATAGGATTTTCAGCAAACGAAGCGAGATTTATTAGTAGGATCACAATTATTGTCATTATTTTTAAACACTTATGAATAATAAATAGTCACACTGAGAGACAAGAAATTTGAAAAATAAGAAAAAAGATTGTTGACATTGAAATACGATTGAAAAACCAATAATATAACTCATGAATGGTGTAAATCGATATTGGAGTTCGTAAATAACTCTCCTGTTAGATTGTGATTCATTTAGAAACGAAAACAGCTCAAAATGTGGCTTTAAACTTCGCAGTTTTCAATTCTCTGTTTCTGTCCTTTGCGTCAGCCATTATGGATGCCCATGGTCGTTATAAGTATTTCTCCCGAAGCCTGTCAACGGAATATGCAGTCTATGAAAGTCTATTGTTTAACCCTACCCTACACTACTTGTTTCCCAACATTATCCTCTGTTTTACGTATAACATGGAGCACTGCGATATTCATTGCCAATAAATAGATAAAGCGTTTACTCACCTTTTAAATAAGTTTCTTCATAATTTCATGTGTTTGTTATGAGAAATTCTCAACATGTTTTGTCTCCAACTGTCGCTGCAACACTAATGAATTATCAATGAACTGCATTCCTGAACAATATACATACAATAATGTAGCCACCATCTGTTTTTTCCCCCAACTGTGATGAAAGTATTATATCGAGTCATTTCTCATTCGATATAGTTTTCGTAACAACAATAAAATAAAATCATGTAAAAAAGAAGCTATAATTGTATAACGCAGATAATTAACAGACTTTCTACTTTGATAGTATGCGTAGCAATTACAAGTTTAGAAAAGTAATTTACTGGATAGTAATAGTATACCTCATTAAGGCCGTACTATCGATAACATAGGAATTGCAGTAAGCCTAAATATCTACATTCGATGCAGATCTAGGCTGTTTTAAAAGGACAACCTTAAGAAAGTCATGTAAATTACATCAAAGTTTCCTAGTTATTATACAAAGCAATTGGCGCGCAGTTTCCTATCTCACCAATTGCTCAATATAGTCAGAAAATCTGAAAGTCACGTTTCACACTTAGACGATAATCTGTTGACATGTAGATACTGAATAGATTGTCTGATGAACGCCTTGGTGTGAAATTCACAGTAACATGATCTGTACTACATTATATCATATGTAAGACAGTAACAGGTGAAGTCAGTCTCTTGTTGCTTAGCAGTACTACGAATTAATTTTAATGGTCAGAAACAAGCACTTGTCCAGAGGCGGATCTAGACTGTCGCAACTGTTACAGAAACATTTGAAAGAAAATATAAAAATTTTTTGTTTACATGTGATTTACATTCAACTTAAGTTGCTATGTTTTTATCATTTTATCCTTCAATTTCAAATATCGAGTTCCCATTTTCCCGTTGTCCCATAAGATCACTTCAATTTAGATAGTCTCATCCGTTAGAATAGTTACGCCAATCGATGCAATAAATAATGTGGAGATGCCAACTACTTTCACTCCATTTCCCATGTGAAAACATGTTGGCAGTTTCCACAGGACAGCCAAACCAGATTCACTTCGTAATTGTTAGAGCGACACGGGCTATCTCATTTTTTATGGAGCAGAATGTAAGCGTAACATTTTTAGCCGAAGCACTTTTTAATCAACTCGATGGCTAGATTTTATGCTTACAACATATCCAAAATTTTACAAAATCAGAGCAGGCAAAATGCCTTCATTTTGCAATTTGATTGATGGCATTCCCAGAAGAAACATGAATGCGAGGCATGAATGAATGAAGTTTCATTGAATCGTGCGATTTATTTCGAGGGAATACCATCAGACATGGTAGCTCTGCATCGTTTAGCTTATACAATGTGCTTAAAAATTATTTAATGTCACTATGCATCGAATTACCAAAACGAGGCTATCTACGAAGATACACAATCTACATATAAAAACGATAAGATCATATACGGTAGAGACGAGTGATCACCCCATACAGTCTCTGACGTCACATCTCCGAAACGAGACTACCCTTAGGATTGTAACTCAGTTGAATCTCATCAAATCCGAATTCGCTCACAACTCAATCAAACTATGTGACCGACATGGCGGTCCACAATTTTAACAAATGTCGTTCATTTTATTTTTTCTTATTTTTTTCTCATTTTATTTTTTCTTATTTTTTCTCATTTTGAATACGAAACAAAATAAAAGTTACACACACACACCATAGTGCCAATTGATTTGGAATTATCATTAAAAAGAGTACTCGTTTTTGTTGTCGATGATTTTAAGTTTTGAAAAATGGGATATTTTGCTGTACTGATGCTACGTATTTATTATTTAATTTATTTGTAAGACTGATTATGAAGACAGAATTTACAAAGCGACGTAACAATTAATGCCTACAAATTGGACTATTTTCAAGTCTTTTATAGCAAGATGTTATCTCTAATTTCTACAAATAATGTTTTCGGCTTTATTACTATGCTACCCAGCTAATTTATGGGATCATATCCATGATTGCAAGGAGCTATAACAATGAGTGACCATTCAATTCGAGAGAGAGCGCGTTGGCGCCATTATTTTACCATAACTTTTTGAAAAGAGAGCGGAAGAAGTGCTTATGACAACACGTTGTTACTTCTCTCCGATAACAATCGATAGCGAGAAAAATTAAAGTAACATGTTTACTCAAAAATATCTGACTCATAATTTGATGCTTGAAATGTCAAAACTTTAACACGCCATTTTTTTCTGGGGATCACGATTCACGAATAAATATATTTTCAAAACAAAAGTGAAATGTACACACATTTTATTTTGTTACAATTGCTTGAATATTTATCAAACGTATAACACCATATATAATTATGCTTAGCTTTGATACACATTATGTTTGAGCTGCTATGACTGCTATGAAAACAGCCTTGGCAGGAAGGAAGAGGATGAAGTTTGGCTTCGCCTTCCAGTATGAGTATGTGAAAAATTGTTGCAAATAAATAACTGACGAATTAGTTGTACATAATATAAAACATATCCATAATATTGATGCAAGGTTCAATCAAGTAGCACTACAAATATGGCAAAATGTAAATTAAATGCAAATAAAGTCAAAGTTGATGACAGTTGTTAGAAAACTGTTTTACCGCCATGACAGTTGTTCGACAATATCTTTCACATTATTTCGGATTTGATCAGATGGAAAAGCTTTAATCTTAATGGTGACCTCGTTTTGGAGATGTGACGTCAGAGACTATATAGGATGACCATTCGTCTCTACCATCATATACTCAGTCAGTAAAAAAATTCCTTATTCACTATGTTTTAACATTCCACTAGCAATATAGATCATGTAAATACTTTATTTATCTTATTATTCTCTTCGCTGGTAATAGTGTCTCCCCAAATACCAGAAGCATAGAGCAGAATTGGTTTAACAACGGTAATATGTAGCGAATGATGGATAACAACATAATTCGTAAGGGATCCCTTCGGCGAGCGCATGCTCATGTTTCAGGCCTTGTCATCTTTTTGCATAGCTCTTTTACATCAAAAATCTGCTTACAAGATATATATATATATAACTTTAGTGTAGGCAAGTTGTTTCCCGTCTATGTATAAAAATTGTGTGAAGGTCCTGATGGTTGTAATTTGGAAAACACGATACATTTTGATTTGTCGTGGTTGACATTTAGCTTCCATTGAAAACAATATTGGGAAGTGATATCAATACAGTTTTGAATTCCTTGTGGGGTAGAAGAAAAAAGAACAATTTCGTCTGCAAACATCAAACAGTTTAAAGGTTGATCTAGTGAGGTAATAGGCTCAGAGGAATTACATGTGATGGTTTTGGCAAGGTCTTTTACGAAGATATTAATGAGATTTGGGCTGAGTATGAAGCGTTGCCTTACCCCCAACGTTTGAATGCAGAATTTTCACAGTACAAAATTTTGATCATGTCATAAAACCTAAGTTGCTCTAGTTTTTGTAGAAGCCTCTCTTGGCAAACAGAATCTAATGCTTCTTTAAGTCAATGAAGCAGCCATATAGCTTTTGATTGTTTTTTTGCATATTTTGAAATGATCGTTATTAAGCAAACAAAAGGTCGTTTGTTCGGCGATTTTCTTGAAAACCTCCTTTCGTTGGAAGAATTACTTTATTGGTTTTCAAAGCATCACTTAGTCTTTCGTTAAGAACGATACAAAAATGTTTGCCGAGGATACTTATTAAGCTTATTCCTCGATAATTAGAAGAGTTGAGCAAGTCGCCAGATTTATGAATTGATAGGATAATAGATTCAGTCCACGCAAGAGGGAAAATACCGCATTGTAAAATGTTGTTGAAAGGTTTTTTGTATATTTGTAGGAATTTATCAATCGTACAATGAATCATCTCTGATAGGCCCCATCAGTTCCTGGAGATTTTCGAGTTTTCAAAAGTTTTAAAGACGTCAAAATTTCATCTTCCGTTATGGGTAGATTTAAATTCGAAATATCGTGAAAATCTAGAAGGTTTGGTGATGACGGTACTTGTAATGGCATTGATTCTTGGCTAGTTGAATCATCGACGGTCAAAATTTCTTCGTGCAATTTTAAAATGCAGAATTAAATCTTCAGGGTCTGGCATTTTTTCCTTTGATGATTGTGTTTCCAGATTATTTTTTATAAGTTCCCAAATTCTACTTCTGTTCATAGACGGCCTCGCTTTGGTAAAGATATCAGGGTTAACTGTTTTCTTTGGTATGATACTGTCAAATTTAAGCTCAGATGTAGTGCACAATGACAAGAATAGATTAAACCTTCTTGGTCAATAGAAATTTATTTGAGGATATGCTGGTCATTTAGGGTGATTAGCTCGGTTGGCATAGCAACCGAGTTTCAGATCGGATCATATCTGATTGACTGTCGTTCAAATCACCCTGAGGTCAACTCAGCCTTGACTTTATCTAAAACATCAAATGAGTACCATCTGAGGATGGCGGATGGAATGGTCCAGTGGGAATTGCATTGTGAGCAGCTGCGGAGCATTGTTGCGCATTGACAATCAAGACCTATCTGCCATGAAATCTGTTGAAATTGATCTGCAGTGTCGCGGCTGAGATCTAAGGAGCGTTTAACATCATTGCACTTAACGAAAAGAGCCACTCCTCTAGAAATAGAGGAATGGTACGCTACCTTTGATAAAGCATCACCGTCAAAATTACTTTTTTTTTGTCAATTAGGTATAATTTTGTCAGATGCCAGTACAAAATCTACAACTCTCGATCCTTTAGCGCTACAAACTGTCAATTCTCCATTTTCATATCCTTTCAGTCTACCATTTAAAATTCTCAGCTGGTTACTTGTACATATGTCAATCAAATATCTGCAATATTCATTACAAGTGCTGTCTATTGATTTTCTAGAAACAATATAAAAATATAGCTCATATGATGATGGTAAATCGGAAAAATATCTTTATCTTTTTCGATAAAATCTTGGACGTTGCCTATTCGAGCGTTAAATTCACGCCCAAGAATCAAGTCACAATCGTATGGAATGGTTATAAGTTCACGTTGGAGAATCTCGATCGCCTCCAGAGATTGCAAAACAGAGGAATGAGGACAGTGCTCCGTTGTAACTATCGCACTCGTGTCTCTGATATGCAAAGTCAACTAGGTTGGCTTTCTGTTAGAGACAGAATAACATCGCATCAACTAATGTTCACTCATAAAATTAAATTCAAACTAGCTCCTCCTTTGCTTTCCGACTTTTTCCAACTGCCGTACTCCACCAGAGCAAGATCTCACGCCCACAATGACATTTACATCAAGTCGAGCCATCGTCATTCATTTCAAGACGCTGGTGCGCATAAGTGGAACGATCTACCGTCTGCAATGAAGGAAGTCCAAAGCAGGCCTACTTTCAAACGTCTCCTTGAGAAGCACTTACGTTCTTAGTATACTTTACACTTACCACTCTTTCCTGTTATTTATGCCTGTTTTTTTACTTAATGTCTGTTTTCCTGTTAACTTAGCTATGTATCAGTCCTTTAAAAAAAGTTTGTATAACTTAAAGGTTCTGAATAAATGATGATGATGATGATGATGATGATGATTATTAATAGCGTCCTCCGATGAAACATGTGGGCTAACGTACACAAAACTTATAAATAAATCCTTTTCAAATGCAAAGAATGTTTTATTAAATTTAAGCCAGACAATGTCTTCTGATTCCGATTGTATTTCAGTGATGATGATGATGATGATGATGATGATGATGATGATGATGTTTGTTTGTTTGTTTTGATTTAATACCAATATACCAGTTTACATAGATACAGGTGTGTGGTAAGTATTATTTGATATTATTATGTTGTTATTCGATATTTGTATATATATATATATTTTTATTTATTTTTTATTTAGCATAGTTGTTATAAGAACCTATTTATCCAGTTTGCTTCTAAATAACAACATATTAAGATAATATTGATTCACTATATAGTTATAAAATTATCAAAACATGGCGTATTATAGCGTTTCTGCAAAGATTCGTAAAGAAATCTTCCCAACAGTTTCTTTGTTTGTAACTCTGTTTGGGAAAAGAGCAGTTCCAATTTCTCTGTATCCGAGAATACCTGAAAGTTGTTATGCAACTTTTCTATTTTATTAAAAAACGCTACCCTCAAGTTACTATTTATATTACAGTTAAAGAGTAGATGTATCTCATCGTCGATACTGTCACTATCGCAATGGGGACATAGCCGGTCCTCGTAGGGAATGTTAGAATATCGTCCGGTCTGTACTCCGAGCTTATGAGCACTGATTCTGATCTGAGTTATTGCTATCCTAGACTTTTTGTGTGGAAGTAGCAAATAATTTTCAAATTCAAATTTATGTTTGATTGTTTTGTAGAATTTCAATTGGTTCGATTGGCCTGGAGTGTTAGAGTTTAGATTAGTTTGCTCAAACTTGATTTTGTATTCGTTATTTAATTGATCTTTTATAGAGTTGATTAGTTTTATTTGATCAGATTTTTGATTTGTTTCTTTAGAGATCAAAAGCTGTAAATTGATTCCTATTTCGGACAAATGATGTGTAACTTTACCCAGCCATGAAGTTGATGAACTGTTGACGATTTGTTCACCAAATGCCTTGTACAGTAAACTACTTTTTTTGGAGTTAATCATTCTAACAAGGAATTTGATCATATTAATTTTAACGTCAATCTGTAGAGGGATGATCCCCAATTCCGCTCTAACAGCTATCTTACTGGAATTCTTTCTAACATTTAATATTTTCCGCATAATATCTCGCTGTACAGTTTCTATTTGGTTATTTTCAATGTGAGTAACAGAATCACCCCAAACATCACTAGCATAGAGAAGAATGGGTTTTATCATGGTAGTAAACATTGTTTTGTGAATTGCGACATAGCTGGTTGACGACCGCCCCATAGAGCGCTGTGTTATTGCCCATGCTTTTTCGGCTTTTGTGCAAAGTTGCTTAATACCAAAACATTGTTTTGAGGAGCAATGAAACGAAAAACCTAGATATTTGTAATTTTCGACCATTTCGATGGGGGTATTATTAATGGAAAAGAAATGTTGCTCATCAACATATTTTTTTGAGAAGATCATGCATTTTGACTTTTCATAATTAATTTTGAGCTTCCATTGCTCGGCGTAAAGATATGCTTTCTCCATGCATTTTTGGAGACCCTCTTTGGTTTGAGAAAATAAGACTATATCGTCGGCAAACATTAAACAATTCAATGGCTTATCAGCAAGAAAAACTGGATGTGTTGATTGATGATGATGATGATGATGATGATGATGATGATGATGATGATGATGATGATGATGATGATGATGATGCTGCTGATGATGATCACTTTTGAATAGAAATAAAATTATGCTTTACAGCATGGGTCAAACCAAAACTGTAATGAAATTATAATTGATAGGTATGAAATAGGAAATGCGCTGAAAACGAATTCCAATTCATCACATGTGATGCTGTTACCCTACCCATCGTTGAGCTACAACGGGTAAATTCGAGAAAGAGGATTTCCTTTAATTCAATCATATTTATCTAACGGTCGTGCAGAATTTACAATTTAATGTTCTCATATAGAGCTATTTTCAACTAAGTATACACTTATTAGTATAATACAATAAATAAATATTAATAAATAGGTATTGCTTGATTCATATCAAACTAAATCAAACGTTTAACGTTTGCATAATTGCATTGATGAACAGAATGTCTTCATATAATCATGTCGAATGTCGAAAAAATAGAATTCATTAATAATATATCCGTATAATACTGTAAAACGTTGTCTTAATGAATGACATACGGCTCAACGTAATAAATAAATAGCAGAGCTCAGATCGTCTGATGGTAGCTCCGGCGAGAGACTTGAAGTAGCATATTATATGACCGCCTGATTTTCTGACTATAGACTATAAAGATAAATGTAATATAAATATTCGTATATATCATCTTTCTATTTTTATTATTGTAAAGTCACATAACGAAAAATCCCGCGAAAAATGCATTTATTCCTTGACAACAGAGGACGTACCCTGAATGTACATTACATTATATCAATGCACAATCAACATGTACACAACAAACAAGAATTGTTTTAATTATTTATTCCAGTTGTATCCTATCCACTAGATATCTCTTGCAAGCATATGTTATTGAGTGACACCAAAAACTGATCATAACATGGAATAATATAGAACCTTCAGTATTGATTTAGGTCCATTGGCTATAATTTGCAAGATTTACACTGGCTTCTGAATTCGTTCTTCCTGTGTGATATTATTTGATTAAATATTTCAATTTATACCGATTCTCCGATGAAATACGTGCATTGGATTGCGTTAATCGTTTACATACTAAATGTAGCATCTTTCCCATCTCAAGGTATGTTAAATATCATATCTAGTATGTATAGCTATAAGTTCCTATGATTATTAAGATATTGATATATCGTATTCATTTGAGATATTGTATTCCTCCGAGATATCAGAACAGATCTACTACATGATCATTTATTGAGAATGAGGTTTAATATACTTATTATAAACTTGGGTAAATTTAATCATATTTAATCAGGGATCTGTTAATAACTGGATAGTTTGGAAAGATCATGCAAACATTGAAGCCACAAATGACTGGCAACATTTGTTAGATCAGTTTTAGCAAAAACTATTGAAATTTGAATGAAGGCACATGTCCTTTATAGTGTGGTGTCAGTGGTAGCAAGGTAATCCGGGAAGGTAATATATAATTGGAACTAATATAATGAATTTCAAATTGGCGTTTCAAGAGCTTTTAAAAGGTCAAAATATTATCTTACTATTATCGTGTAAATAATCCATTTAAATTGAATATTTAATTATTCAAATCTAAAAACAATTTCTTCGGCTGATATCAATAATATCCTCAATAATATGTCTTTGTTGACCTTATGTTTATCAAAATATTGGCAAAGATGTATCACTTTTTCTCGCCCAACAATATTGAAAATGAAGGATTGTCGGTGTTTTACATTATCTTGTTTTGATACCAAAAATAACAGAGGGCAAGCACACAATTATTGCTGTTGTAGATTTCGTTATAGAAAGTAGCCCTTTAACTTTACATTTCTGGAGATGTTGAGCTAAGATAATTGTTATATTCTTAGGCAAAATTCAATCAAATCATTTAATAATTATCAACTCTAATATTATAGTTGTGTCGATCTGGACAACAATATTCGACATTCATTTCTTTCGCATTCCAATCGACTTTTTTTCATTTTATTATACATTAGCGATATTATATATTATTAAATACTGATATTATTGATGATGACAAGTATTTTTCGAACTTTTTATTGCCTCCCATTGGTTAATCGAACACTGACAACTTTTTGTGTGTATGAACGTGACGTCATAAATCAATAGGGTAGACTTCTTGACAATTAGGTCGCGACAATATGTTGAGAAAATAGCATATCCGAGGTTTTATGACCGACGTCATATAGAGAAAATCTGTTTTAACAAACTTTCCCTTTTTTGAATTAAGAATTTACTGAAAATTAAATTCAGCAAACGTATTTCCTCACTAACATCTCTATTGTTTTGATAAGTTTGTCTTTCATTTATCTTTTCTTTCTATAAACTTTAGGTATTCTCTATGAAAGCTGCAGAAATGGTTTTAAACCATTCAATGCAAAATGCTGGAGACACTTCAGCTGTGATACAACAATAAATAATCGGAATGATGCAAAGAGTTATTGTGAAAGTTTTAAATCCACATTAGCAAGTATTAGCAGCAAAGTTGAAAATAATTTTGCATCGTCCCTCTCTAATTGCGTCAACCGCGATATCTTCATTGGAGGTGAGTTGATTGATGGGAATTGGGAATGGGATGATGAATCCACTTTCAGTTATACGAACTGGTTAGAAAGCGAACCAAGTAGATTAGGACTTAGTGGGGAAGAGAATTGCATGGTACTGTTCAATGATGGTATAAATAATGGATGGAATGACTTCTCATGTAATGGTGCTTGCTGTGGTTTTCTATGTTCATATAAAAGAGGTAAGTATTGCAGATGATGACATGTTTTTAATATTAATATAAAAATGACGAGCTTGATCTATTTTTTGTTTAACAATTGAGAAACGGATGTATTTTTAAAGTCTGTCAGCCCTTCAAGTTCGCATTCGAAACAATAATTATCCCATTCAAGTTATTTAATGAAGTATAATTTGTAACCGTGTATGCATGCATTGAAAGGTCTACAGAGATTAATTTGAGCTACAGATAAACCTTCATAAATCAACTGCCATATTTAACGTGATTTGAGCAAATATTAACACTTTGATTTTAAAGGCAATTAAGAGTATATATAGTTAACATTTTTTCAAAACATCTTTATTAAAGTGTGTATTCCGCGAATATTGAGAGATTTTTACTTTAGATAGAGAAACAAATTATATGTAGTACTTGTGTTTTTGCTGTTTGCGATCACTGATCATTACCCCCTCAAAAAACGCAATCACAGTGACCATTTGGGGATATTCTTGTGCGACTAGAATGATAGCTTCAACTTTCAGCTGACTATGTACAGATATATCTATCTAGATTTGAAGAACAGTAAAACAGATATAAGTCTCCTTGAACTCAATTTATTTTGTTAATCCAAGTGCTTATGCAGTTGGCACCTCTTTACGACTTTTCCTAGACAAAGGTATTTTTAATCCTCATCGACTATACAAAGAATACTCGCAAAGACTACCCGCAGCGATAATCAAACCTAGGTTAAGCCTTAAAAAGGTGCAGAGGCTTGAAAAAAGTGTTTGCATTTATTTGCTGTATCTCTCTTGTTTGACCTCAAGTCTTGATAGAACATATTTTTGATCAATTCCATCAATAAATATTGACGTGGATACTAATAAATAAATTAAAAGAAATTCGAGGACCTTAAAATTGTATCAGTATATACTAGATGGGTGTGTAGTAGTAAAAATGCATAAGATTATCTATAATAATTAACAATTTGATAATTGTTTTATTATTAATCCATACCTTGATTAATCCCATGAAATATTCAAGAACAACTGCGTTTTGAGAAATGTTACGAATTCATCGCAACAAGTTTGTTTAAATATGTCTTTATAATTTAGAGACTTTAACGCTATCAACTTGATTAGATGAAGACTTCTTTGCATTTCGTTGTCCTCTTTCTAATTATTCGCATCTTTTTTATAATAAACTTGACAATTGTGGCTTCTGCATTGTAGTAAATCTTTATTTTGAAAAGTCAAAAATTTGTAAAAAAGAGTTTTTCTATCACGTCAGTCTTGAAACCTTGGAGATGCTATTGTCTCGACATATTGTCTGTAGACGATGGCCGAAACGTTAAGTTTTATCAATAAAACACGTTCAAAAATATTGTTGTCTTTGATTTTTGTTATCAAATATTTGTATAGACGTAGATAAATATTATGTAAATAATAAATGTATTATGTCTCAACGTAGCACATTTCAGTGTCAAGGCAAACAAAAATGGTAAATATTGAAGTGCCGCGATTCTATTGCGACAGTAATTTCTGAAAATTCAAACCAGGTACAGAAAAAGTTCATTGATTCTATTACACAGATAAAAACATGAACTGAATACCACACATACGATTTACATATATTTAAAATACTGTTACACAGTGACTCCTTATGAAACGTTTTATCTTATATTGTTGAGGTGTGTCTTGACGCTCTATTGGTATTGATATTTTGGATTTGGATTTGAAGATATTCAATAGCTACAATAATCGAATTTATCTCCCTTCATCCATGGAAGTGTTTGAATAAAAATAAATTTTAAGAAACAATTGAGCAGCTGAAAATAAATGGGGAGTAATAGTGAAAATTATATTTTCGATTTAAGCGGGAATATTGAAATAATGGCTTGTATTTTGCTCGATGTTTGATGCTTAGCAATTTGATATTTATATTTTATTTACAAACAGATAATACTATTAATATGGAGATTGTAAAACTTTTATTAGAAAAGAAAACATAAAAAATAACTCCTTTGATTTCATTGATAATCATCCTGATAAGTCGCATGGGGGTAAAGTTCCTTCGATTAGGTTAAGATGGGTGATCAAAGAACATCCATTATTGGTCCATCTTTAATACCATTCATCATGCATTCTTTGTGTTTCTCAGGGCTACTGGATTCAAAATGTGATCCACCTTTCTATCAATTTGGTAGTAAATGCTGGAAAATGGGACCTGTGGTGACCGAACAGCCACTCTCCAGTGCAGACGCAATCACTAAATGCAAAAGATATGGAAGAGATTCAACACTGGCAAGAATAGATAGTGTAGAGGAAAACGAATTCCTTGCTTCCACTGTTAGGCTTAATAATGTCGTAATTATCGGACTAACTGATATCGAGACAGAAAATGTGTGGCAATGGCAGGATGGGAAAAACTACTCATACGATAACTGGAGTGAGGGTGAGCCAAATAATGCCGGTAATAGAGAAGATTGTGCTGCCATCTTGGCAAATGGTAAATGGGTTGATTATCCTTGTTCAGCCTGGTTTCAGTCATTCGCATGCAACTATAAAATTCGTAAGTATAATATCAAAATATTTCAGTCAATTTATTTATTCATTGTTTATATATATATTGCTCAATTACGCTTAAGTAAATTTGAATACACTAACTTAGGATGGATGATATATAGATGTATATTTATTAAAAATGAATCTTTGTCTGACTCGCCATTACCTAGCTATAGATAAAAGGTTCAGATTGCTAAATAGTTTAATAATTGAACAATTGTTATACTAAAATATTGTTTTCTGTCTTTCAATTTTAACAACATTTTATACGTCGTTGCAAACAAATCTGCAGCTTCAATTACCTTTCAAAATAAATCAATTTCTTTCCAAGTTCAAAATTGACTTCGATATACGTACCCGTTCTTCTCGATAGTCTGTCAATCTATAGCCTGCGTGCAGACCCAAATCTTTTTTTTATGATTAGTAGGGTCTGCGTAATATCGACAGAAAGCTTGCGCTGGACTGAATTAGGGGGAATGGCAGAAAAGTGAGAAATCTATTGTTTATCTATTGTTCATCAGCCAATCGCTAGCGAGTTCTCCAAAACTAGAACTAGAACACGATTGGTTGATAAGTATAAGTTATTGACGCATTCCTTTTCAAGTATGCTACACGCAAACCGAATAATAAAACGTCGTTCTTCTTCGATAAAATCATTTTGCATGCAGCTTCGGCCAACAAAGACTTGATTTTAAGATACTGAAATTCATTTGGATTGTGTTTGTGTTTTTCGTAAAACCCAACTTGTCATGGGTAATATCGAAAGAACAAATCATTTTATTAGATATAGAATGATTTAATCTCTGGACCGTTTTTGCTGCGCCATGGCAATGGATTACAAAAATATTTCTTTACGAAAGACTAATTCTCATCATGTTTTATTACCAATGTCAATTTTCGAGTTTCTTTGTCAAAAACAAATGCATTAAAAACATTGGACAACTTAGATCACTTCATATTGAACGTTGTATTAAGTTAGTATTAATCATTTGAACGTGGTTATGAATCAACTCATCTTATTTCGTAAAGTGTTAATTTTGATTGTGAAAAGTTTTGTTATTTACGAAAATCGGACTTGCAGAAATGCTGTTTGTGACGCCGTCTGTAGTTGAACAACGCTAAACAGCAGGAGTTAAAGTGTAATGACGCTCCGCCACTCCCTCCAATTTCCGCCCAGCGCAAGATTTCTGTCCATATTACGCAGACCCTACTAATCATAAAAAAGATTTGGGTCTGCGCGCAGGCTAGTCAATCTATGAAATTGTAAAAATATTAAAATATGTCCATGCATCGATATGGAGAAGAATTATCCAGCGAAGCTTCTTTTTTTAAAAAACAACCTGAGAAATTAATGATAGCACAGAAATGTTTTATTATACAAGCTTATAGCAACACATAATCACATATGTAAGCATAATTTCCCGAAAAACCAAATTCAATATTAAATTGCAATTAAAAATGACAGATATATAAATAACTTATAAATATTCAGAGTCCAATTATATAATGGTAATAGAAGGAACTTGTTGCTGTATTGGGCTAATATATTAAAATCAGAATCGACATGAAATTATTTGTTTAAATTTTGTTTAAGTCAACTTGTGCAGTTGCAGAGATTAGAATGAGCCTGTACATCAAAAATGCAATATCTATTCCCTTATGTATTCTATATAGTTATTTCCATGTATTTTTCTATGACTTCCTTGTAGAAATAATTTCCTGTATGTATAATTGTATATCATTTGCGTTTTATCTATCTAAAAAATAGTTGCATTTACAAGTTTGTTCTTTTCAAAACATTGAATATGTAGAGTTTTCTTAATAACTAGAGTTATAATTTTATTTTAATTATATATCCTATATCGTGGAGCATCACTGCAGCAGTCAGTATCATTTATTTAAATAATAATAATTAATAATGATGAATATTGATGATAATCATCTTCGGTTTGTTTAATGATAGGTAAATTATATGCTCGATGATCTTTACCGTGGTGAACGCTTTAATAGTAATAATAATAATCATAATATAATAATATACTTCTTATATAGCGCACGTATCCATTAGCTCAAGGCGCTTCAACAATTGATGAAAATTAAGACTTTAAGATCATAGAATGACCAGCAGCCTTGGCATATTTTTGTCTTTGAAATCTGGACACAGATTTCAATCACTCGTTTTCATGATACACGGCCCGCCTTTGTGTTTCATTTGCACACACACACGCGATTTTTAATAACATTTCGTAAAACGAACATGGAACAATCTCTCTGTCAAGTTATCAATGAACTTAGCGAACAGGTTTGGAAAGTTACAAGAGCAATAGAGGTGGACGTCGTACTTTGATCATTGACTCATTGAAGGCTTCGTCTAAAGATAGTTAGTACATACCTATGTATGTTTTATATTGCATTGTTTTTCTGTAGTATTTATGCACGTAAATTGTAAAATTTAGAATCGTATGAATTTAATTAGTATTGACTCGAAAGTACATTTTATTCAAGCTGTTTTGATTTACGTCAAACTTCTCAGACAGATAATCGGACTGTGACTCCCATTCCGCTATTTATTTGTGAGTTGTATATATTCGTTGGCTATCTATAGCCATAGGCTTTGCGTTTCGACAAGTAAGAATTAAGATTTTTTCAAAATTGAAATTGATAAAACAGACTACTTTTCAACCACGTGGACAATCCTCTGACGTGGGCGCTGACGTCACTTTCCAGAGGATTAGCCTCGTTTCTTGTTATCAAACAACAAAACAAAGCAAAGGCTGCTGGTCATTCGAAGTTCTTTAAAATCACAAATTTTAAAAACTAAGTTAAAAAATAAACAGGGTTAAAATATCAGATTATTAAAATACAAAACTATTTTATAATTATATAAAGTTTTTTAAAAATTCATTAAATAGGTGAGTCTTCAAATTCTTTTTAAATATTAATATACTACAAGATTCTCTCAGTTCCAACCGTAGTTTATTCCAAATTATGGGAGCGCATACTGAAAAGACCCGATCTCCATAAGTTTCTGTGCTCCCAGTTGGTTGGAAAAGCAATTCATCTTTAGTGGAACGTAATGATCTTGTACATTTAGTTAAAACTAGATTCCTTGATAAATGTTTATTGATATAAATATTCCTTGATAAATGAAATTTGTTTACCGATTCATATTTTATCTGATATAGATGGGGCTGTTCCAACATGTCGAAATGGATACAAACAGTTTGGAAATACCTGCTACCAGGCTTATAGGAATGAAAAGAATTATACATCAGCCAGAGCAGCTTGTTTGGCTCGTGATTCTGAACTTGCAAGCATTCACAGCGAAGATGAACATCGATTTATCAATAAACTCCATCTCATTCTTGGTACAATTCGCCAGCATTATATTGGTCTAAATAATTTGAGAAGTGAGGAATACTTTGAATGGGAAGATGGATCAGTTATTAGTTATCTACCATGGAATAATTCAGGACTAGAAATTATTGACTCATGTGTAGTTAATAATATAATTTCATCTCGCTGGGAAATATTTGACTGTTCTGTACCATCAGATTTTTTGTGCAGTTATACATTAGGTAAGACTTTCGTATAGGTCTGTAAGAAATGAGGATTAATTCGGCTGTTTTTATGAGATTGATTCTGGAGACTTAGCTAACAATTTTCCAAATTTCCCACTTGGAATATATAAAACGCAAAAGCTTCACAATATACATATCGTATCTCTCTTTCACAATATAACTATGAATGAAAATTAGTACTGGACCTTCTGATCTGTAATCTGATAAAACTTTCAGATTACTAAATAGCAAAAAAAATTAAACAATTGTTATGCTTTGAGAACATGTAAACTGTAAGTCCTTAAATTTAAGAAGTCTAAAATATGAGCAGATCGTCTAAACAAACTTGTCTAGTCTAACTCGAATATTGTCGGCTAGAACTTGACCTTTTTATGCTCTTTGCGTGTGTGGCCTGAAGAGGGAGCTACATTTACATAAATATTTGAAAAGTGCTTGAAATACCAAACATTTCCTGACAGCCAAAACTGTCTCCCCGAAGATGGGGCTGATGATCCAGTAGAGAAACTGTAACCCAAGCCCCTCTAGTGACACTCTGATCTTTAAGATTATTATCAACTCAGTTGATTTACCATGTGATCTGTCATTTCATTAGTCATTCATCAAAGTATTTGAGCCATTGAGTCCGGGATTGAGTCTTCAATCAAAATCCAGATATGTCCGAAGCGGAAAATAATAGCAATTTAAATAGTGTTTCCATAGTCGGAATGGAAGTATCTGTCTGAGTATCTGTTTTGTTTTGTTTTGTTTTGTTTTGTTTTGTTTTGTTTTGTTTTGTTTTGTTTTGTTTTGTTTTGTTTTGTTTTGTTTTGTTTTGTTTTGTTTTGTTTTGTTTTGTTTTGTTTTGTTTTGTTTTGTTTTGTTTTGTTTTGTTTTGTTTTGTTTTGTTTTGTTTTGTTTTGTTTTGTTTTGTTTTGTTTTGTTTTGTTTTGTTTTGTTTTGTTTTGTTTTGTTTTGTTTTGTTTTGTTTTGTTTTGTTTTGTTTTGTTTTGTTTTGTTTTGTTTTGTTTTGTTTTGTTTTGTTTTGTTTTGTTTTGTTTTGTTTTGTTTTGTTTTGTTTTGTTTTGTTTTGTTTTGTTTTGTTTTGTTTTGTTTTGTTTTGTTTTGTTTTGTTTTGTTTTGTTTTGTTTTGTTTTGTTTTGTTTTGTTTTGTTTTGTTTTGTTTTGTTTTGTTTTGTTTTGTTTTGTTTTGTTTTGTTTTGTTTTGTTTTGTTTTGTTTTGTTTTGTTTTGTTTTGTCTTGTCTTGTTTTGTTTTGTTTTGTTTTGTTTTATTTTGTTTTGTTTTGTTTTGTTTCGTTTTGTTTTGCTTTGTTTAAACATGAAATTTAAGATTCTTAGTTCTCACCTGCTGTCAAATTTTACCGTCCTCCGGTTTCTGAAAATTGCCCATCCCGTCCATGTGAGTATATTACTAGTACTTATTTGTCCACATCTATTCAAGGATTTGGTCAATGGGCAGAATGGTCTTGGTGTGTTTATGAATGTGGCTTTGGATCTCAAAAGAGAGCGCGGTCCTGCATTCCAGAAGGTAGTTGCAATGAAAAAGACATTGAATCACGACCTTGTCATAACGAAACTATTTATCCAGGTAAATTCTAATTTCTAACTCTTTTCATTATATTCCGAAGGCCCGGACTGAGATTACAATTCCTATAAGATATAAGCAGTATGCACATTTTCCGCAAGCTGCGTCTACGCGAGGCGAGAGCTGTAAGCTGTCCTTGTATCAATCAGATATATCCTACGGATTTCAAGAGTTTCTAAAATCTTTTGTAGCTTTCAAGTAATTAAGCATTTTAGAAAATAGACTTTAATAGCAATATATAGAGTATCTGCATAATAGTTTCAGTAAAACAAAATGTTTCAGTTTAATGTGCAGATATTAAAAAAATCATTAACTCCTTTCATCTTTTCTCAGATACATCACAATTAAGTCAATTGGAGCTACAATGTGACAACGGCTTTACAAAACAAAATACGACGTGCTGGAAAGTTGTCGATGCTGATACACAGCAACCATTTGACGCTCATAATCAGTGTCAAACGTTTTCAAATTCTAATCTTGCTTCTATTACGAGTGAGGAAGAAAACAGTTTTATCATGAATTTAATTAGTGGCAGCCTGGAAACATATTGGATTGGTTTGTATTTAAATGAGAATAAAATGTTTAATAAATGGGAGGATGGAAATGACATAATATACAATGGTTGGGGCGATGGACAACCTAAAAGTAATTCAGGATCGTGTATTGCCATTGAAGATGGTATGGGATGGAGAAATAAGGACTGTACGACTGAAATGAAATTCATTTGCAACTACAGAATAGGTGATTATATATTGTAACTTAGCAAATCAAAACAATCAAAAATTTTCGTGAAATGTTGTGCTCAAGAATAATTCTTCCACGTCAGGTTTAAATGAATGTCTTTCATGGAGGATTTTCATTAATATCTATGTAGTAACGCTACATGTAGACTACAGTCAGTAAAAAATTAAAATTAATATTCAATTAACTGTCGTGGTACAACACATATTGTTACAAATAGTAATTACATAGAAAGGTTATCACAAACAGAAAACACGTATAGATACAGACAGCCAATCAATCACATAGACCACATACTATACTATTAAGGCTCTGTTTACGAGGGTGAGCTACTCAGGTATGCGTGTTACCCGGGTCTATTGTTTATGCTCGTTTTTTACCAGCAAAGTGATAAAGTTGTTTAGCCTCGCCCCCACTCGCCTACCAGAGTTTCTCGCCCTAGCAGACTGGGTTACCCTAGCACCCTAAACAAATTTTCTTTTTGACATGCAGGCAAGTTAAAATTGAAAAAGTTAGCTTGAATTTCGATTGTTTCAAACGTTTCCGTTGTAGACATCTTTTGCTCTCCGATCGTTCAATTTCGACGTGCATGCCTCGATTGGATTTAAATTATTCAACTCGGCAAGGCGAGTAACTCACCTACCCGGATAACTCGCCCTCCTTGTAAACAGGGCCTTAGTCTAGTTACACAGTTTCATCTCATTAACAAAATAATTTAATTGGAATTTCTTAGAATGCAATATAGAGATGTAGTTGCTCATTGGATAATGTTTTACTTGTTTATGCTCTTTCACTCTATTAGTAATCTCAACAAAATTGTTTTGATAATTGCTTTCCTGCTATTCATCTCACGTTTTAGTTTCGTGGTTCATTCAATCATTGTGGAAATAATATTTTCAGACGACAAATTCTAGTGCGGTTTTTATAACTGTCCGACATTATTTGCTCTAAGTATTAGCTATTTGATTTTAAAATTTCAGAGCTAACAGAATGGTCAAATTGGGGTGCCGAGTGTAAAATGATTGATGGAAGTCAAAGAAAGTTTAGAGCACGAGAATGTATACCAAGAGGTAATTGCAATAAGGATATGTTTGAAGAAAAAGGATGTCGACCAAGCAAGACTACTAGTGAAGGTTCGTTCTATTGTTATGACGTATTTCGGCTATAACGGCACATCGCCTATAACGTACTTCTTTAGATTCTCGAGGGGGGCGTTAAAAACATTTTCTACTATATATAAATATAATTAAAAATCACTCTTAAATTGAATACAATTTTAATTGAAGGATATGTACGTGATGATTTCCAGTCATGTCAAGACAGCAAATCTACAATGTAGATAGATATATTTGCTTTGTAGCACAATATATGTAGTAGTGTATATAGTTCCATAGAAAAATCAAACAACTCACGACATTTCATGGTAACCATTAAAACTATATATGGTGTGGAATTAACCCACTCTGTTTCGTGTTTTGATTTCATTGACTTCATTGAATAATATTGATCTTGTCATGAATCATTTAACAATTAGTTCCCACTAAATTGTTACGGATGATGTCGGGATCTTTGATAAGCTGGCTTATGGCAACCACAAAAGTTGAACCGGTTCAAATTTTGAGGCAATCGTAGGCAAAGTTACGGCTTCCGATAGAATAATAGCCTGAAAGATAGTAATTTACCTACTGTTTATCGCTGGTACCATTGCTAGCCCGATTTTGTTCATTGTCGCAATCAAATTTGGTAAATGAAACACGGCTTAGCTCTTCCTTTATAAACAAATAGTCACCTACTATTGCATCATCTTTTGTCTCTTATCATAAACAAATAGTCATAAAATGTTAAATTGTTATCTCAATACATTCACCCTATATCTATATCTTGTAGTTCATTTGGAAAATTACCTACCTGGATAAAAGCAAGAGAACTGTTGAAATGTCGTTCAAATGTATAATATACTTTACTAAAACTGAAAATTTGTATATTTTGAAGTATTTCAATCGAATGAGTGTCTGATGCATTAAGCAATTGGAGACGATGTTTTCATTTAAAATGATATTGAATGAAATGTGCTCTATTTTTATCACATCTCCATCATGAAGATTGGAATTCATCCTAAACCTGTTTAAAAGGGGGAGAAATTTCCAGGCGTCCGTATAACTAATTTAATTTATGCTTATAAAAAAAGACACTTCAGCATTGGAATTTAATCTTTTGTCGTACATAAAATATTTGCATTTTGACTCAATAAATATATATGTAAGTTTTGACTGAAAAACATTATAGGGATCATCTCAAAATGACATATTTTTATTGTTTAATATTTCAAGTTTGTGGAATTGTGTAGGTAGAAAAATCTTATAGAATTACCATTTCTTGCTATATTTACCAATCTCTATATCATGTTTCCAATCTGATGCAAGAAATTAAAAGAAATACAAAGACAAAATGATGATCCAATTTATAAAATATGACTAGTTTTTAGGAGTTTATATTCGTCGTTAATTTTCATCTGGGCCAATAGAATTTATTGGAAGCTGCACGTCACCCCACTGAAATTATTGTGAGGAATTTGCAAAAATTTTAAATAAGGAGATTTGAAATTTTGGTTACACATGAATGTGTGAAAGGACAGTAGATTGTTTACTGAAGTTGTTAAGGCGTTGGATCTCGGCACGCTGGATCTTTGGGCTGGTTTGGCGAAAGGAAGGGCATACGGCCATTAAACTCACCTACGCTCCAGAAATACTAACCAACTATACCCTTGTGAAATGAAGGTACTAGCCTACCCTGTTTGTGGCTACATAGTGTCAGTTGGCCTTGATATAAGAACATTTTTATGTCCTCCAGTGTTGATCTTATTTAAAGTTACTCGCCTGCCCATAAGTAAAAACCTATACAACAAAATATGCCTTCTGATAAATTCCGTGTTAAGGGTTCATTCGTTGTCTAATAGCTATTTTACAACCCACCACTTTGATAATTTCACAAAGTATTCTATACAAAGAGAATTAGACATTTCTAAAATGTTGAATTCTATTCCTTAGCTTCTCATGTGAATATATATGGAGAGAGGAAGCTCTTTATCAACAATAATTACTGTAGTTTAAGTTTTCATTTTCTGGAGGGAGCTGCGTTTAAAACTTAAGATTCAAAGAATATGATTTCTTATTATTTCATTGATTTTTAGATTCCAAGCCATTCACATGTCCAAAAAATTTTATTCAACGTGGAACAACTTGCATTCTTTTTGAAGACTCCTTTTCATATTCGTATGAATTTGCTCAAAGTCGTTGTCAAAGTTATGGTTCACAGTTAGCATCTATTCATACCGATAGATCAAATGATTTGATTTCTAGAAACATTCCAGTAGGAACAACAAAATATTACATGATTTCGTTGAGATTATTGGATAATGACGTACTCTACACCCTAAAATGGAATAATGATCCCCAGTTCCAGGTTGACATAGTTGGTTTGGTGCCTGGTGACAATTCAGCATATTTCGTGCGTGAAAAATTTCTATCAAGTCTCAACTTCTCCATAGGCATCCCAGAATTGCCTTCTTGCTTCTATATACAGTCAGATGGAACATGGAAACTAGGACAGTGTGATGATGATAGTGTCAATGGTATAGTATGCATGCATGAGATAGGTACGTCATAGAAAGCAATACAGATTCTACCTTCAAATGTAACTTTAACATCCCTGTCAATCAGTAAGACAACTTGCACCTCATTATATAGAAAGCAATATATATATTGAACATTTCAAAAGCAATCGTGTGCCTACACAATTTCAGAAGCAAATATGTTATCAATATCATGAAATTTGCTTTCTATCCCATCTTTCTAAATATCCTCTTGTTAAACTGATTTCTATTGGCCATAGTGTTCCCATAGTGCAAACTCTGTCCAGCCCCTTGTAACAATTTTCATTTTTTGTTTGGATCAAAGAGGAATATTATAAGCAAGTTTGACTGTAATAGAAAAGGAACTTATTAAAGAATTGGATAGTTTTCAATTGTAATTGTGGGGTCATTCCAGTTTCACATAAAACTTATTGCCGTTAATGCAGAGTGAGAATACATTTATAACTTTAGCAAAACAGAAACACTAGAAGGAAACATTTTTTCAAAAATTCATTTGAACAAAAAATTACAAATCTGATGATTTTCAGTTCGTATGCAAATTTCGAAATTTATCTTCTGAAATGCAATAATTATTTTCACAACTAGGTATAATCCCTCAGATTAAAAATAATATCATCAAATCAGATTGTTTATACATAGTTAATGTAAAGCATGGAATTTTTTTGCAAATAAAGATAATTCTACCAAATATATGAGCAAGGTGATCTTAAATACTGTTGCTAACAACTGTCTCGAATGTATACAGAGATGCTTCCCTTTGCATAGAGAAATTCAACAGTACTAGAATGATTCAGTTTCATTATGTAGGTCAGAGAGAGTAGATCCAAAAACATACAGTGACAAGTTAATAACATGCTCGGGGCCTAACTTCCGTTGCGCTTCGACGGGGCTGTTCAAGACAGGGGTGAATATTTAAATGTTTTACATCATGAAAAAGGTACTCCAAATATTGTGTCTGAAAAGGACATATTACTCTGAAATTTGAAAAAAAAATTCATCAAAATAAAAGAATTTGATTGAAGAGGATACAAAGTTTGCACTAATACGATATAATAAAATGTATACCTCAATTTAGTTTCCTTGTAAAGCAAGACCTTGAAATTTATACTGAATTTGGAAAAAGGTACCCTCTAGTATTTGAGCGTCCCCGTATGCACTAAACTATAGAAATTACACCCCAGGATATATGGCTGCTTAAAATCCAAACAATTTTAACTACTGAAGCAGTTGAGAATACATCCATTGTAAATCCTTCCTTTAAAAACCAACTAGAAGAATCCAATTTACAAAGATATTTTGTATCTGCAAACTAAATTGAATTAAATGTTTCGTCCTGTATTTTACAGTCTAGCTATTCCAAATATATATAGATTCCATACATACAGCATTTTTCCCATTTAACATTATTTTAGAAGCATTTTGGCATAAAATACAAACGTGTTTCATTTTATATTTAAAATATTTTACTATAGCATTTTTCTAAGCAATTATCCAAACAATCGACAAAGAAATAATTAGATGTATTAGCTAATCCATTGTTCAACATATTATCTATGTGTGTATATAGGTATTGGTACATGGTCTGACTTGTCGGAATGCAAACCTGTCAATGGGGAATGGAGAAGACAACGAAGTAGAAACTGTTACCCAGCTGCTGCATGTGATGGCTGGGAAGTTAGAAATGAAAGTTGTATACCAGATGAATCATGCTACTATGGTTAGTATATACATGTATATGATTGATATGTAGTTTAATCTCTCGGGTTGACTGCTGACAGGGATTTATATGCTATAATAGATGCATAAAGATATTTCACCAGTAAGACGTACATAAGTCGCGGACAGAACAGAAATATAGAAATATACTGATATATAAACAGACAGTTTTATTAGTATAAGTAGATAATATATATATATTATTAGATGTTATTTAATGGGAAATAATATAATGCTCCATGTCATAAATGGCAGAGCTGTAGACTCCTTTCTATTTCTATTATTATTATTTATATTTAGCTAATAGAAAACGGTGCCGAGTTTTATGTACTGTGATACGAACACGCTGGGTGCTTAATGAGACATGAAAGAGGCTTAAAAATCACGAGCCGATAGGTGAGTGATTTTGGCCTCTTGAGTGTCTCATAGCACCCAAAATGTTCGTATCAGAGTACTTAACACGGATAACCGTTTTCTATTTGTTTTATAAAATAAATAACATGTTTATTTTGACATTGAAAAGCGCAAACTGATGATTATATCTCAAATTCTCCTAAACTGACGTCATTGTAGAGACTAGAACGAGCGCAGATTTTCAATACAAACACGATGTGCCTTTTGCGAAAAGCTACGACAAGTTGTAACAATGGACTAAAATAGATTGAAAATGAACTCAAAGAGCATTGGTTAAGTCTATATACATTATCAATGTAGAAGATTTAAAGTATTGTTCAGCTACTCGTATACATGATCCTATGTGTTTATTGCTTTTAGAGCAGATAAACGCTGGAATTTATCGTACTCGTAATATGCTGCTTTGGTGTTTTTATCATTTGTTTTTAGCGATTTTTTTTGCTGTGTGAACTACGAACAGAAACATTGAACTAGGGAACTTTATAGGTTAATGCTTAATTTATGATTTTGTTTCGAAGTCATTGTGTTTTGTGTTATTAATTTTAATTTGAAGGGTATTTTTAAGCGCTCTATCAATGAAAGATTTCCTTCATACGAACGTCATTTCGTTTCTGTTGCTAACTTTCATTTGGGGTATTCGAAACAAAAGCCGTAATTTTACGATTTTACGCAGCCTGACACAAACATCAATAACAACCAATCATCGATCAGTATCACATTCAATTATTTTATAAATATCTATATTACAAAATCATCCCTTAAGCATAAAAGATTGCCTGTTGGGAAGATACAAAGTTAGTTACAATGGAATCATCCAGCTTAGAAATACATTTTTAAAATATGACTTCATAATCGAACATAATCCTGCAATTTGAACAATTAGTTGGTTTGTGTTTGGAAATTCAAGGATAAACATTTTTCAAAAATTCCCGTCGAAATTTTTCGGTTAAGTTTTGTCAGATACTCAAAGCTGAAGAATAATAGGATACTGCAATGTATTACTAAGGAAATAATATCAACATAGCTGTCTCTATTTAAAAAGATTAAAATTTGGAAGGTTTCATTTGATCCAAGGCGACATTCTAGTAAGTAAAAACATTGAATTTAAATTGAATTCTAAATCATTAATTCAAGATTCGAACGGCTTTCCACAATATAAACGAACTTGATTATGAAATTGGTATTATTTTAGAATAGTGTTACCACACTCTTGCAAGTGTTTATATTCATATTTACTCCGCTCGGGAAAGCTGGAAGACACACGGGAATTGTTAAAAGCACCCTTTCAATTCACTTCACTTGTGTCATCCAACATCCTTGTGTAGTAAATATGAATACAAACATGGCAAGTGTGTGGTAACCCTTTAAAATAATATGACATATTTTGTCATGTAATAGGCAAATCAAAGACACTTCAAACTATGTGAAGTGTCACTTACATGCAACCTTGAAAGGTAAAAAAGATTACAATTATACATAGAATAATTACTTTCTATGCACACAATTAATAATAATAGATTCTACAATACATTATTAGTACATTGTTCATGATTTTGTTTTATTTTGTACTATTACTTGATATTTGAACATTTTAATAATTTCTAACAAATAATTTATTTACAAACAGACACACCTATTAATATAGAGATTCGAGATACATTATTTCATTTCATTTCATTTCATTTATTTTGTCAAAATTGACAGGTGAAACAAAGGAGAGTCACATAATATGATCTCTCACTAAAATGTAGCCTAGTTACAACTGATGTTAATAAAAATTGATATAAATTTAAGCATGCAAAATTATTGATCGATTTACATTACGTTGTTTTATAATTACTAAGTGCCGTAAATTACGAAAATACCTTGCAAAAAGATGAGAGTCTTGTCTCATCAAGACCCCTTTTAAAGGTAGAAAAACTGGTTGAGGTAACAAGTTTTTCTGATAGAGAATTCCACCAAGGTATTACTCTACAACAAAACTGGTACCGAATACAGTCAGTTTTAGCAATACATATTGATTTTAATGTTAATGAATGTGACCTCAAGGAATATTTTGATGACTCAATTTTAAACAATTGATCAAATGGAACATCCGCAATTCCATGTAAAATTTTTTAAACAAGGGAAAGATCAGCTTTGATACGCCGAACTTTTAGCGATTCAATGTCTAATTTATTTAATCGATCTGTATAGTCAACATAATTGATATTTGCAAAACCGCAAACTCTACGGGTAAATGACCATTGCACACTTTCAAGTAATTTGTTGTCTTTAGCCAAATGCGGGCTCCAAACCGGGCGCGATGATTCCAATAAGGGCCTGACATATGTTTTAAAGGCAGACATAAGCAGGTATACATTTTTTGAAATGACACATTTTAATATCAAGTAACTACGAGAATATGCGTTTGATACTATCATTGAGCAATGTGCAAATGATTTGAGGTCCGATGTAAGTATAATACCAAGATCTTTGGTTTGTGACACTTGCTGCAGATCATTGTTGCATAAGGAATATATATTGCTTGATAATTTTAAGTTGCCAACAGATAACACGCTGCACTTGTTATAAGCAATTCTTAACTGCCATTTTTCAGCCCATGATGTAAAGTTGTTCAATGTTTTTATGAGGGGCATGGCACCGCTATCTTTCCTCCCATAATATAACTTTGCATCGTCAGCAAACAACTTGACGTCACATCCATCGTGTAAGCAGCTAACTATATCGTTAATGTAGATAATGAATAAAATTGGTCCCAGGACTGATCCTTGGGGAACTCCACTAGTAACAGGAAAAGTGTCAGATAATGAATTGCCAACGCACACCTTCTGAGTACGATTGGATAAAAAAGACGATATCCAAGTGAACATTTCAAAACATATTCCATAGCTTTGTAGTTTTAATAATAGCTTTGAATGGCATACAGTATCGAAAGCTTTACTGAAGTCGATATATACGCTATCGAGTCTTTGTCGTTTATTTAGAGACTCACACCATTGGTTAATTGCTACTACCAATTGAGTGGTTGTTGATCTTTTGGCAAGAAAACCGTATTGTTTTTTTGAAATTAAATTGAACTTAAATAAATACGACACCATGTCTTTAACAATTATTGACTCCATTACATTACACATAATGCAAGTGAGGGAAATTGGTCTGTAGTTGGCGCGATTAGAAGCGCTACCTTTCTTATATACTGGATTAATTATTGCTAATTTCCAAATTGATGGTAATATGCCAGTTTTCAAGGAAATTTCATACAAATAAGACAAAGGAGCTGCGATCTCTGCTGCAACAGACTTTAAAAAAATTGCAGGATAACCGTCAGGTGATCTAGATGATGATGTTGAAAGATCTTTAAGGGCATCGTGAACTCTATCAGATGAAAACTCTGTAAAACAAAACGAGGTTTCATCACTCACCATACTTGGAAATGAAGGTAAATCATTATTGTCTTTCGTGAAAACACTTGCAAAGAAGTTATTTAATAAAGTCGCTTTTGTAAAATCATTTGAAGTAAATTTGTCGTCATCCCCCTTCAATGGAGGTATGGATGGCTTCGTTCGTAGTTTGTTGTTAACGAAAGAATAAAAACTTGAAAGAGAATTATTGCCTATTAATGATTGCTCCCGTTGTACTTGTAACTCTTTGAGCAGCCTTTCGTATTGACGAGAAGTTGATCTAAATTCTGCTTTAGCAGTTGTTGAAGTTTTACTTTGACTATACAAAACTTTCTTTTTTAATGCAAGAGAACGGATAGATTTCGGGCGATTATCTTTCCTTCTGTTAGAAAGTGATATAGGTACAAATTTTGAGATACAATTGTCCAAAATATCAGAAAATTTTGTCCATACAGATTCCACATTGTCCTCACAACTACGAAAAAGAGCCTGCCAATCAATCGAAGATAAATAAATACGGATGCATTCATAATCCGCTTTCCAAAAGTTTAATCTCTTTGTAGAGGATTCTGATGTAAGATTTTGTGACGTCATAGGGGTAACAATTGCAAATTCAATACCATTGTGATCACAGCTGATACAAAAAGGTGGACCGATTTTTAGTACACTGTTCTCGATTTTTTTTTACTTGGTACTTGTGAGAAGTCGAATATAATTATTTTCTGCTTAAATTGAAGCCGTGTTTTCGATGATACTATATCTATACTATCTTCAGTTAAATTTTTCCAGGATTTTTTGTGCCTCTAACAAGGAATTTATTTTTAAGGCGTATAATTGTATTTAGATCCCTGTGACCCACAGAAAAGATAAAAAGAGTAATATATTAACTTCATTTATATTGTGGTATAATTCTGAACTTTTTCTAATTGCATCCACATCAATAGTTGTAGTGCACATAGAACCAAACATTTTATAACAGATTCATAGGTAGCTGATTTTAAATGATGAAGAATGATTCAAAAATGATATTTAAGTTTGGACTCTTGTGTGTATCATATGTATATCAGTTTATTACAGTAACCAAAACAACAATAGTTTTAGATTCATTTTATTTAATGTAAACGTTTCGTTCATCGCTGTGACCAATTTCAAGAGGAAAAGAAATTGTATAGACTTACGCTTACTTTTATACAAAACTTCATAATGTATACCTATACAACTTAAATAATAAAGCTTACAACAACAAAGCTAACTGATAATTAAAAAAGAAATATACTAATCTAATTTCGATCGAATTGAATCAGTTTGCTAGAGTTTTCAATTGAATTATTAATTAAATTCTCATTTAAATTTGGTTTGCTTTTCCTTATGAATAACATCGGGATTGCAATGTTTTGAATTTTGAGTGAATTGATGCCTTCATCATCAACCCTTTTGATTGTGCTCTTTGATGTGTCTGCCGATCACTGAACTATTCCCACTATACCCCTCTGTCCGTTGGTGTAGGTGGCGTTTGGTATAAACTACAAATCTTGAATTACACATTCATGCTACATTTAGAATGATCGATAACACAATGTTTTGAAAGAATCTTGACTTGGCTTCATGATGCCTCAAGTCATATGTGTGTATGTAAAGTGTATATCCCGGATATAGGATTACTCCGGTAATAGAACAAAATTACATTGTAAATGTACAGTCAAATTTCATCAAATTCTGTGATTCAAAAAAAGAGATTTGTTTGGATTTTTTTATTTCAAGTGTTCATGCGGTTGGTAATGTGAATGATCGGTTCAGCAGACATAAATAGATAGCTTTCCAGCCAACCGCAAGCACCTATAGGCCAGGGCTCATCAGTTGATAAGTTTCCTAGAGGTGATGAGCATATCTTACTTAGACGTTAACAAATTTCGGTTAAGCGAGAAAGAAGATGCGAATTTTTATAATTCCGACTTCACCATTTTGCTATAGTAAGCCCTCTTGTCATTCCGACTGTCGTTCCTAGTTTGGAAAATAGTGAATTATCGAAAATAGAGTATATTCAACCTCAAATGAGTAGAGAGTTTGTATGTGAAATGGTAAATAGAAATCAGTTTTATATGGAGATATTACGTGAGGTTGAATATGAAAATAGTGATATTGACTGAGTTTGAAAATAACAGGTAAAATGTTCAACAAATGTTTCAATATAGCTTTGAATTTGTTTTTATAATGGTTAACGCCTTATTTTGAGAAGTTGTACATCGTTGGAATAAAAATCTTTCTTATTGTTAACAGGTTTAACTGGATGGAAAAATGGACCATGCTCTGTTACATGTGGAATAGGGTCAAGAACTAACACTCGGAAATGCAAAAGCCCTAATCTGTGTGATCCAGAAGAGCCTACAGAAATCACAGAATCTTGCAACGCAGGAATTTGTCCAGGTATGTCTTATCTTAGATATATCTAGAAGCATTTATCATTGATATCCATCTATCACGTTATCTGACTTACCGCACCGCTTGTATTTACCACCCTCCGTCGTCTTCTGGCTCTATGGAAGAAACAAATCTTTTATGTAGTTTTGTTAATTTTTGTTCAGCCTTCGATTTTCCTGTCTTTATCACTGGTGATTTCAATTACCCTGCAATTAATTGGCAAATACAAGAATGTACCAGTGGTTCAAATACTGAATTATTCCTTTCTGCTGTCCTTCAAAATAATTTACATCAAGTGGTTCCTGAGCCCACTCGCAATGATAATATTTTAGATCTGGTTTTAACATCTGCTCCAGAATATATATCTGACATAGAAGTCAGTGCTCCTTCTTCTAGTTCGTGTGATCATAATTCGATAATTTTTTCTATACATCTTCCTACCGTACCTTCGAATCACAACACTCATGAAGTTAGTTATAATTTTAGAAAAGATGACTACGAGTCTATCTCATGTGAATTTGCTAAAATTGACTGGCCACTATTTTATAATAATTTTCATGGCGATGTTGATATTTTTGGAAAGAACTTTTTTTTATTCTGGACACTTGTATAAGTAAATATGTACCAAAATTTCACCGTAACCCTAGGAAGTCTAAAAGAACTAAGATCATACGTTCCTTAGCCATAAAGAAAAAGATAGCATACAGACAAAGAAATACTTCATTATCAAACCTTCAAAATTATAAACAAATTATGACGCAGCTGTTAAAGCAAATCGTATACAATTGGAAGAATCTATTGTTAACAGTGGTTCTCTATCAAAGTTTTATTCATTTGTTAATTCTAAGTTGCATTTGCATCCGCAAATACCTTCACTGAAAGATGACAATGGATTGCAGCATTCAGATGACACTGCAAAGTCCAATCTACTAAATCAATATTTTTCTAGCGTCTTTACTACTGACGATGGCATTAGCCCACCTCTCAAGAAGCTACTAAACAAAAATTCAAGGACACCAGATGGCTATCCTGCAATCTTTTTGAAATCCATTGCCAATGAATTAGCACTTCCTCTTTCAATGTTGTTTGAGATGTCCATGTGGTCTGGTAAATTACCCGATATCTGGAAGATTGCTATTGTCATTCCCATCTATAAAAAGGGTAAATCTAGTCTATGTAAGAATTATCGACAAATT